>CACVCL010030795.1:0-42087 GCA_902729485.2 Mus minutoides
GGCAGGGGCAGGGGCAGGGGCAGGGGCAGGGGCAGGGGCAGCTGATTCCAATATAGCTGCTTCCAATAACCTAGATATATAAAACGACTGCTTGCTTCTCCCTCCTCCCAGATAATAAAGCATTTCAGGCTATCATTTGACCTCTGGGAAGGGGATCGAGGAAACAAAATTAAGAAGTTATAAACTGGCCGGGAGGCATAGCTCTGTCAATAAAGTTCTTGCCATACAAACACGAGGATGCTTAGAACCATGTAAAGCAGCCACACACAGTGGCATACATTCCCAACCGTGGGGAGGCAGAGACTGCTGGTTTTGCTAGTCAGCCAGCATAACCAAACTGGTGAGTCCTAGGCCAGTGAGAGACCCGGTCTCAAGATAAATGAGGTGGATGGTGCCTGAGGAACAACACCTGAGGTAGTCCTCTGGGTACATACATGATACAATTATGCCTTCCCCCAACACACACACACACACACACACACACACACACCCCAACCAAACACACACCAAAGAACCCATAAACCAAAAGGGTAGAAAACCTCCAGATACAACACATCCTAGAAGCTAGATCCCGAATCCCCACAGTCCTGAATCCACACAATCCCGAATCCCCAGTCTTCAGACTCACACAATGTAAGGCAAGCATTAGCCTATTCACTCAGTTTATACAGGGTGTACACTCATTGCTAGGCCAGTGGTTCTGACGCGCAAACCTCTCTTCCTTTCCACAGGGCAGGAATCTGGTTATAGAATGAGCTTTTGTCTTAAATGTATTAACAGTGGAGGGCAAAGTTATTTGCTATACTAGGTTATATACTATACCATGTTAAAAATCAAATAATTGAAACAGATATTCTAATAGTTAAATACATATGACTATATGCTATACATCATATAATACATAAACATAACTATAATCTACTGAGGTGAATTAATACTGCTTATATTTACAGGCAGTATTATGAGTATGAGGTCATCTACTGGGGCACACAAGCTAACAGTGACCACACTCCCAAATAAAACTAACTCTCCCCCCATCATAAACTTCAACTGCCATTAAACTTAAACTTCGGCTCAGCTGAGGGTGGGATCTTCGGAACTTGTGCTGGTAACCACGGCTACTGTGAGTCCCTGACTGCTATAGCCATGCCATGTCCTGAAGTCCGATTGCCACACACTTCCCCCAGCCTCAGGATCTTACTGTTTTTGCCCTCTTCCAAGATGTTCCCTGAACCTGAAGTAAGGGGCAGGTTGACACACATGTCCTATTTATGGTTGCTCACTTCAGGTGTATGCACACATGCAAGTACACACACACACACACACACACACACACACACACACACACACACACCAATCTTTTTAATACAGTAATTTGAGGTACAGGTAAAGTTATTCCTCTAATTCACTTTGGGAACTGAGCCGCTGAACCTACTTTCAGACTCAATATCATTATTTTACTCATTACTTTAGATTCACAGATTTTTTTTTGACTCCAAAACATATGACTGCCTAGATACACCAGAGTTGTTCTTGAACAACATTGGTTAGACTGGTTTCCACATTCATTCCCCATGCATGAGGACTGTTCCCTTTAAGGGAACACAGACATTAAACCAAACAAGTTGACTTTCTGTCTTTATCAATTGAAATTGCTAGCTACTGAACTTCCACGTTACTTATTACATGTTCATTCATTCATTCGTTCATTTGTTCAGTCAATACAATTGAGTCTCTATTCTGCATAAATACTGTGTTGGGTTTTAGAAAAAGCAAAATGAATAAACAAAGGGGAGTATGCTATGTAGTCAATATCCTAAATTTATGTCTTTAAAAATTCACTATATTTGAGTCCCATAATAGTAGTTTGAGCTCAAGATCTTGTCTTCAGCACACCATCACTAATAACAGAGTCAGTTTCTTCAGTCTCAAGAAAAACACGCTGTTCTCCGTCGACCATGGATTCCTTGCCCAGGCTGCCTAGTAGTTGGGCCGCACAGTTCTCAGATCAGAACACAGTCCCACTGATTCTCCTCATGAACCACGGTTCTTCACATCTTTCTTGTTATGATGCCTACCTCTGCTCTTCCTCAGATTATTCTCCTGGGTCCATCACTGTAAACGTTTTGTTGATGTTGAGACAGGATCTTAGGTACTCCAGGCTGGTCTCAAACTTGCTACAAAGCCCAGGATGACCATGAACTTTTGATCATTCTCCTTCCCTCTCCAAGTTCTAAGATCACAGGTATGTATTACCATGTCCAGTGGATGTGGTGATGGCGATAGGACCTAGGACACTGTGTATGCTGGGCAAGCACTCTATTAACTGAGCCACACCTCCAATCCATCATTGCCTTTCTCAACTTCACAACCTCTTTTTTGTTGTTGTTGTTGTTGTACCACCTACCAGAAACCTGAATCTGTTAAGCCAGCAGCACCCCACTGACTTTTCATTTGTGTTCTGAACAGTGAAGTAAGAAACACACAGCCATGCTTAGCACCGCCTCTCATTCCCAGATCCTATGAGATCTGTCTAGCCCATTCTATCCTCCATCTCTTCAAAACTGTCACACTTGCTTACCCATGCTCACTCTTACCCGAGGGCTGTGCTTTATATTCCCCTCAGAAAACAAGAAGTCGGAAGAGAATTGAAGAAAGCCCTGTCTATACCCAAAGCACCTGCCTGTATGTTCTCCTATTCCCTAGTTCACTGTGGATGAAGGCCATATGGCTAGGGACAGTCTATTTAGCTAAGGACAGTCTGTCTACATGTACATGTCCCTTACAGATTCACATTTTCCCTTCTTCTCTTGGATTTTTGCCATCAGCATTTAATGTGTGGTGATTCTCTCCATCCTCAGAGAAGCTCTCAAGTGACCCCATTTGTCTACACCATTTCAGAGTAAAATGAAAGTCCTTGAAAGATTTACACACTTCCTACCTCTAATCCCTCTCCTTCTCTTCTCTTGAGGCCTCTCCAATCTGATGCCATTCCGCACTAGTGGAAGGATGGGCCCATCTTTCTAACAAGCAGACTCCTGTCATGCTCTCTGATGACCTCTATAGAATTCCAAAGGTTAATTCTCAGCTCTTATGCAATGTATCACTTGACAGAGTTCCTGTTTCTCCAACTTGAGAATTCTTTAATAATCATAATCTACACTTAAAAGTTTAGTCAAGTTTGAAATGTAACTTGTTATGCAAATTCCCAGCAGAACAGAATTCTAAAACGAGAAATGTTCATATCCAAATGGGAAATGTTAGGAGAAAGCAAAACCAAGCGTGAAACTAAAAGGACGGAAGACTTTGAATTTAAGATAGACAACACTCGGACTGGAGAGATAGCTCAGAGGGTTAGAGTGCTCATTCCCCTGCAGAGGATCCAGGTTTGGTTCTCAACATCCACAATAGGTGGTTCACAACCATCTGTATCCTAAGTTTTGGGGGATCCAATGCTCTTCAGCTTCAACAGGTGGTACACACAAAATCACACAGGGCACAGAATGAATACATATATATATTTGAAATAGACAATGCCTACCATTTAGCATAGAGCTATGATATCTGAAAGGAATCTTGGAATTTACCTACGTCCACAATTCTATTTTATAATTAAGGATATTAAGACAGCAAGAAGAACTTAACAGCATGGCATTGAGATAGGCGTGGCTAACCTACAGGACCGGAAGGCCAAGAAAAATGCCCAACATATCTGCAAACAATACTGCATTCCAATGTCAAAGGCTAGACCCCACTGATTAAGCCAAAGTCTGTTTGAAACATATTGTTCTGGTTTCCAGCACTGCCTTTCTTTCCATGTATGCACGTGTCCAGATGTAAATAAAATGTCATAAGTGTGCGTGCATGCGTATACACACACACACACACACACACACACACACACACACACATGTGCGTACACATGTGTGTATGGTGCACATGTGTGTATGAGTAGCTATACAACAATACACACTATATATTTCCAGGTATATGTACACATGCACTTGCAAAATTGTGTATGTGTATAGACTTGTGCACATGTGTGTACGCACATGTCTATGCATGTGTTTGGGGAGGTCAGATGTCAATTTCAGGTGTTTTCCTCTGTTGTTTTTTTTTACCTAATTTTTTATGAGACAGGGTCTCTCACTGAACCTAGGGCTAGCTCTTCCTAGGGATCCTTCCATCTCTGCATCACCAGAACTGATATTACAAGCATATACTGCCATCCCTGCTCTCTTCCTTTTGTTAAAACATTCATCTTGTCTTAATGGCTGACAGACTTGATCCTAGGTGAGCCAGGTGGGACACCAGGCCGCATCAGTGAAGGAAGGCAGAGGGAGGGCATAAGCTATGCCAGCGATTCTGTTCAATTGTTCTCTTAAAAAATACATATGTAGGGCTAGAGAGATGGCTCATTTGTCCAAAATGCTTTCTCTGCAATCATGAGAACCAGAGTTCTGACCCCTCAAACAAACACCAAAATTCCAATACAATTCTTTACAAACATTGAAAGAACAAACCTCAAATTCATATGGAAAAACAAGATAAAACAACAACAACAACAACCCAGATAACTAAAACACTCCTGTGCAATAAAAGGACTTCTGGAGGTATCACTATCCCGATTTCCAGCTGTACTGCAGAGCAACAGTAATAAAAACTTCATGAAACATAGTCCTCTAGGAAGTCCTTAAGTTACAGAACTCTGGCTGTGAAGTTCACCCACCAGCTCACCTCCTCTGTTCTGCTGGTGGAAGGAGTTGCAGTGGGGCTTGTGGGGATTTAGGTTTGGTCCAGGCTAACGACTGAGTGACCATGGGTGTTTCCTTGCATTAATAAATATGTATTCTACAGTGTCTTAAACCCTACCTAAAATCTTCACGGTCTGGAGCTGAGGTTCCTCAGGCTGACCCCTGCTATCTCATCTTCTAGATCCTCTCACTTGAGTGTGATGATTAGTGTCAACTGTCAACTGGACAGAATCATGAATCACCTGGAGATGGGCCTGTGTCTGGACGGTGTTAAGTGACGTGGGAAGGTCTGCAAACTGTGGCTGGCACCACTCACTCTGTGGGAGGCACAGAGTTCCCTGTGATCACAGATAAGCACTAGGGTGACCAGGAATGTTAAACACACAGGGTTATTCCTCCAAAGGAATGGATGCACAACCTGCTTTACTCTGAGAAGGGTGGGAACAGTCACCAGGCTACTGACCATGTCCACTCTCCCTGGGACCTCCGTGCCTTCTGCACCATTCCCTTGCTTGGATCCTGGACTGTGTAAGTGGAGAAAGTGAGATGGGCACTAGAATTCATTACTCTCTGTTTCCTGACTGCAGATACAACGTCACTAGCTGCTGCAGGCTCCTGGTGCCTTGTTTTCTCCACCATGATGGAATGGGCTTCAAACTGTGAGCCAGCATTAGCCCATCTCTCCTTAAATTGCTTTTGGTAGGGTATTTTATCATAGCAACAGGACATGTACTAAGACAATGTCCTATGACCCTCATCACTGAGCTTTTGGCCTCAGTGCCATCTCCTAATCAAGACAAGGCTGGCGCCCAGGAGGGATGGCTGTATGATCTGCCCTGTGATCCAGTGACGACTGTTTCCATCTGATTTGGCTCTTGGTTCTGGCTATATTTATACAACTGTTTCCTGGAGGACTAAGAAGACACAGAAGAGCAAATAAGCCAAGGGGAGAGTCTTATGATTGAGGAGAGAGAAGTAACACAACACCGAAGCTACTGGAGAAGAAGAGGGGAGCATGAAATGAAGGCACTGCATTGCTTTGGAATGGCGTCTTAATGGTGACTCCGGCCTCAGAAGCATATAAAGCCTGCTAGTATTTGTGGCTCTTTCACTCTGGGTCCTGAGTTTTGACACAGAGCTGCAACAGTGAGACCCAGGCTTTTACATTTTTTGGCCTCAGTCTCATAATCATACCATAGATTTCCCTGGTTCTGAGACCTCTGATGAACTGTTGAGAATGGCTTCCCTGGTTCCTAGTATATAGGTGGTGAATCCTTGTACATCTCAGCTTCAATAACCACATGACCCAGTTCCTCCAACAGCCACATTTTCATCAGTCATTCTTTCATGCATGTATATATTTATCTACCCTATACACCCATCTATTTTATCCTTCCACCAACTCTGTTCCATCCATTCATGCCATCCACCCATCCTCCCATTCACCTATCCATTCATATGTGTGTGTGTCTGCCAATCCCATCCCATCCCATCCCATCCCATCCCATCCCATCCCATCCCATCCCATCCCACCCTATCCCATCCATTCTTCCATCCATCCTGAGTTAGTTCTCTCTGTGTGTATAGCCTCAATTACAGAAACTTGTAATTAGTTGGAATGTGGCATTTAACAGCTGAAGAGTATATTCTAAGAAGGCAGGGCAAGCCCAGAAATCAGAAGCAATGTAAACTTTTATAATTCACGCATAAGAAATACAACATTTGGAAACTTTTATTTGAAATTATAGAAGTCTCAATTCAAGCTACTCCCCCACCCCAACGCAAGTGTGGTAGCATACAGGACTCCATGCTACTCTTTAATGGCCAGATTTTCTTGGAGGATATATGATATGATATGATATGATATGATATGATATATGATGTCATATGATGTGATACTTTCCATGCTTTTTCCTGTCTTTGTTCTTTTAAGTAACCCATTCACAAAAGAACTCACATAACATGTACTCACTGATATGTGGATATTAGCCCAGAAACCTAGACTACCCAAGATACAATTTACTAAACACATGATACTCAAGAAGAAGGAAGATCAAAATGTGGACACGTCACCCCTTCCTAGAATTAAGAACAAAGCACACATTGAAAGAGTTAAAGGGAGCATTTNCTTTATATGTGTGTGTACACGCATGCATACATTTATATGTGTGTGTTTATAGTTCATAAAACCAGAGAGGGGATCATGAGAGAGGGGACCATGAAGAGAGATTTAGGAAGGTGGGGAAGTAGAGTAGGAAACAGAATATAGCATCAAGGTAAAGCTGGAAAAGAAAGGAAACAAGCTGGAAGAGGAAGGAGGGAGAATGGTGAGGCAGGGGTATAACTAAGAGCAAAGGATAATGACACACACACACATATATATATATACATATATGAAGATATGTATGAAGACTCCATGATGAAACCCAACACTTTCTATGTTAACCTAAAACATCAGTTTAAAGAAGGCATGTAGTATACAGTATCTTGATATGACTGGTATTTTTTGTTCTCATCACTGGAATGGCGAGAACTGAGGAACAGGTGGCTCATGGATATCACTGACTGACACTAATTAAAGCTGGATCCAAAGCCTCCGCACATATTTCAAGATTGTTTGAGTTAAGGCATTCACTCATTCAATCATCCACCATGTCATCAAACCCTAAGTTACATATAAAAGAGAATACGGAATTTCTTGTTCTCCTTAGTATTTGCTGAGTGTAGTCCTTATTCATAATCTATAAATACCAAACTCCCCTAGCCGTGAGTTGGAGGCCTTCCTTTTTTCTCTAACCACTGTGTATAGTATTACAAAGCCAATGAGAAGGCAGAGGCTTTAATTAGAGTTCTTTCCAGTGGAGTATACTGACCTGTAAAATGGCATGTCCCATGGTTACCTGGAAACAGGTGAAGTTGAAGATGAACAGGAAAGAAGTGGATTCACCCATCTATCCATCCATGCACCAACCTAAACATGCATGTATACACCTACACATGCATACATACACCTATACATGCATACATACACAGAGGCACGGATCCCTCTATCCATCCAATAAACATCCACCAAACATAAGGAATTATGAAACTATGACACCCAACAGAAACCTCTGTCCTCACGGAGCTCATGTTTCTGTAGCAGAAGGGCAGAACTTCTAGGTCTCTGCCAGCACAAAAGATCTACATTAAGAACTGGGGAGAGGTAGAAACATGGAAGCAAGCTTTTGATGTGTCGAGCGATAACTGCGGGAAAGACTCAAATTTCAACATGACTTCTATGACTAGTGAGTACAAATCCAGGCCTACACACGTTGGTGTCCTTGGCCACCCCTCTGCCCAACAGTTAATTCACTGAGCCATCAGGTTTACTGTGCAGGCCTGCTGGGGTAGCACCAGTTACCCTCATACAACCATTTCTGTCCTTCTAATTGACTATACACGGTATGCTATTGCATTCTCCCAATCCTGCTGTCACCCCAATATTAGAAATTATGTTTTTCCATCTACTCAAACCTAATTCTTTATGATTCACTGAAGAAATCCTCCAGGAAGAAATCCTGATCTTTTATTCTTCTTTCTTGGGATCAAGTTGAGTGCGCAGTTTCAGTAGATACAGATAACACCCCCCCCCCAGCCCTGTACTCAATATTCCATAATTGTGTCATGTTTGTCCTGTGCTTGGGGTCTACTAGGAAACAGCACACTTCCTGCGACAATCAGAAGGGACAAGAGAAGGTAATAGCAACAATGTCACCATCAGCTCTCAGACCTCAGAGGAGGGGCATCAGCATGCTTGACAAAGCAGTTGCTTGACACAGGACAATAAAATTCTGTCATGAACTATCATGAAGCATGTGACAGGATGACAAGGCATGGGTGAAAAGGAAGTCGTGTCTGCTGGTAATCATGGTGGCTCTTTAAAGTTTCTTATGACTTCTTTGTAACTATCCGGTAAGCTCTGTGGGCATTGCAGGCTATCACCTTTCTCTTCATAACAACACTGAAGTTCATGTCTGTGAGGCTCAATCTCTGTTGTCAACCAGATGGCATTAAGACTGTCTATGAAAACAGACCTCTGGGGATGTCTGTGATAGAGGTTAAAGTTGAAAGACCCACCTTAATCCAAGTGGTACCAATTCATGGGTTGGGGTTCTAGACTGAACAAGAAGGAGAAAGGAAGAGGTGCCCTAGCCTTATTTCTGTCTGCTTCCTGACTGTGGATGCCAAGTGACCAGCTGTCTCTCATGCTGGCTGCCATGCCTTCTTCAGGATGAACTGTGTGCCTCCAAACATGTGAGTACAAAACTAACTTCCTTCCTTCCTTCCTTCCTTCCTTCCTTCCTTCCTTCCTTCCTTCCTTCCTTCCTTCCTTCCTCCCTCCCTCCCTTATTTCCTTTCCCCTCCTTTCCTTCCTTTCTCCTTTTATTCCTACCTCCTTTCCTTCCCCCCTCTCTCCGTTCTTTCCTCTCTTCCTCCCTCCTTTCCTTCCTACCTCCTTCCCTCTCTCCCCCTCCCTTCCTTCTTTAGGTTGCTCTTCCTAGCTTTTGTTACAGTAATCAGAACAGTGACAATTCACAGAGAGTCTCCAACAGGTCCTCAACAAGCACTTATGGAGTCAGCAGGCTAAATGGGCTAAAAATCCTCCTACTACCCACATTTCCTTTCCTTGTGTGTATTCAGGTCAGTAATGAAAGTTCCCCAAAGGCAATTACCTGGGGACAGGACAGAATGCCCATGGATCCTCAGAATGCCACTGCAAACAAAGGACCCCCCTTTCCTTGCATGTGGGCCTGAAGAACCTTTGTAATTAATCACACCTTATGGTGAATGACTGATGTAGCAAAAGCTAGACAGGGGTGAGAGCCTCAGGCCAGTCAGTTAATCACATCAAGAAGAAATGGAAATAAATTCATCTTACCCACTTACCAATTACCTCGTTCACACTTGCCAATAAAAGAAACTAATTGTTCTGCCCTTTATCTTTTTAATATGAAAGTGATTTAAGACAACTGTAAAGTCAAGTTTTTTTTTTTTTTTTAATGGGCTAAGAATGCAACTCTGTGGTAGAGCACTTGCCCAGCAAGCGTGAGGCCTTGTATTTATTCTACAGGATCACACATACGCAGACCACACACCCACAGCACACATAAGGCACACAGTAGATCCACTGTAGGTAACACTCGGTATGTATACAACAGATGAGCAGCAGGCACACAACAGATGTATACAACATAGATAGCACAGAAACAACGAATATATGAAACAGACATATACATAACATGAACACAACACACATATACCATTCACACCACATACACTCGAGACATTCATTGTACACACAACATATACAACAGATACATATAACAGATATTCAACACACAAAGTATGTGTATATATATGTGTATATATATATATATCAGATGTTTGTATGTATATATATATACATATATACATATACATATCAGATATATAACACACAATAAGTGCAGTACACACAAACAAAATGAAAAAAACCACTCATATAATAATTACAACTATA
Source organism: Mus minutoides (assembly GCA_902729485.2). Lineage (NCBI taxonomy): Eukaryota > Metazoa > Chordata > Mammalia > Rodentia > Muridae > Mus > Mus minutoides. Next base: position 10,297 of record CACVCL010030795.1, read on the forward strand.
TATAAAACAAAAACGACTTCATACTCATATGTAAAGATCAAAAGCAAAGCACAAAGTCACTAGAAGAACTGTGAAGTTTAAAAAAGTAACTCAGGAATAGGGAAGATTTTGGTTCAAAATGACTGGTGTTTGACCATTATAAAAATAAAACATATACAAGCAGGAACTTCCCATGTGATGTCATAGGCAAATGGAGGTCCCTGCGTGATAAATGAAGGAGGGGAAATCCTCCCTAACTCTGAAGAGATTCTGGAAACCATGATGACACAGACTATCAAGACAAGTGAAAACTCAGTCACCAGCTGAAGGTTCACAGAGAGAAATACAGCCATCTCTGTGTACACATTTGAGGGTGATTCCAGAGATGACTACATTGTCAGGACTCTGACCACCAAATCCTTTACTCCATTGATTGACACATCACTGAAATAGATTATCAGGAAGTGAGAAAACTGGGGAAGAAGGGAGAAGACTGAAGGTAGTTGGTCAGCAGGTAGGGGGCACGCCCAAGGCCAATATCTTGCCCTTTCCTGTTATGGCTCCTCTCTGCTTCCTGCCTACCAAGATATGAGCTTGATATCTGTCTCCTCCATGGATTGAATTCCCTGAAACCAAGAGCAAAGTAAATCCTCCCTGTAGTTGTTCACATTGGCTATTTAGTTACAGCTACACAGTCACCAGTTACTTAATGGTTTTGGATGATGTGTGGAGTGTGTGTATGACAGCATCCATGTGGAAAATAAAGGACAGTCTAAAGCATTCTGCTTATATAACATGTACATAAACATATGGGCCTATAAAGTATATACAAGTATGAACTTCCCATGTGATGCCATAGGCAAATGGAGGTCCCTCTATGATAAACGAAGAAGGGAAAATCCTTTCTGACTCTGGAGAGCTTATGGAAAGCGTGATGACACAGATGATGTTGTTTGCCACTGTGTATACCAGGCTAGCTGTCTCATGAATTTCTGGAAAACTTTCCATGTATCTCCCATCTGTGAGAACACTAGGAATTCAACCTTAGATTCAACCTTAGATATTTTGGGGCAGATCCAAACTCAGGTGCCCATGCTCAGTGCTTTACCCATTGAGCCACCTCCCTGGTCCTCATGTCCTTTTATGCATTGCAAATACTTCCTGGGACACTTAGTGCAATTAACAGTGCTAGCATAGCTTTGGTCTCCCACAAAGACACACAGATCCTACAGTCTTGCCTCCTGAATCCTATTCACACTTGGGGATATTTTTAAGACTAACCTAGTGGAAGGTGTCTTGGAGTTTCTTTGTTATGAATAAACACCAAAACCAACTTGTGGAGGAAGAGTTTAATTCAGCTCTCAGTTCCACATCATAGTCCATCATAGAATGAAGTTGGGGTAAGAACTCAAGGCAGGAACCTGGGAGCAGGAACTCAAGGTGAGGAGTACTACTTACTGGCTTGCTCCTCATGGCTTGCTTAACTTGATTTCTTATAGAATCTGTCTTAGTTAGGGCTTCTATTCCTGCACAAACATCATGACCAAGAAGCAAGTTGGGGAGGAAAGGGTTTATTCAGCTTACACTTCCCACACTGCTGCTGATCACCAAAGGAAGGGCAGGAAGCAGGAATTGATGCAGAGGCCATGGAGGGATGTTCCTTACTGGCTTGCTTCCTCTGGCTTGCTCAACCTGCTCTCTTACAGAACCCAAGACTACCAGCCCAGGGATGGTACCATCCACAAGGGGCCCTCTCCCCTTGATCACTAATTGAGAAAATGCCTTACAGCTGGGTCTCATGAAGGTACTTCCGAAACTGAAGCTCTTTTCTCTTTGATAACTCCAACCTGTGTCAAGTTGACACACAAAATCAACCAGTACAGAATCCAAGACCAACAGCCCAGAGGTGGCAGTGTCCACAGTAAGCAGGGCCCCCCCCATATCAATCATCAATCAAGAAAATGCACCACAGGCTTGTCCACTGGTCAACCTAATAGGAGAGGTTTTCTCAATTGAGGTTCCCTTTTCTAAAATGATGCTAGCTTGGGTCAAGTAGACCTAAAACGAGCCATCTTAGAAGGAATACCACAGAATGAAGAGAGTAAAAGTGATGTAGCAGAGGATAAGAAGGACCAAACAAGTTCACAGAAAATTCAAGCAAGAGAGAATGCTTCCAATGATGCCTCTGAGGTGGGGGCTTCCTCAACAGTTGAGCAAGACAACAGGGAAGCCTAGAGTCCCCTCCCTCCCTCCTTTCTGTGTGCAGAGTCCAGAGCCAGCTCAGCCCCTGGGAAGGAAGTCTTCTTCTCTAATTAAATCCCTCACAGAGTGAGCTGATTTAGCCCTTGATCATAAAAATCCCCTCTCTAATTAAACACCAAACTCCCCTCTCTCTGATTTAGCACCGCTGTATTTCCAGGCCTCATACATGTGTGTCTGCACACAGTGGTGCTGAGTGATTGTCTGGGATATTACTGCTCAATGAGAGAGTAAATACAAGGAAGGAAAACACTGCTGGCCTTGTGTCGGGAACTTTAAATCAGTTCTTTCTTCCCCAGGATGTACCTGAGCAGCAGATATTCTCCCTAATGAAACTGTAGAGTCCTGGCTAATATACGAAGTGGCTTCCTTTCTGGGATGTCAGATTTATATTATTGAAGTTTACATATTATTTTAAAGACCCTGTGTTCTGTGCTCTTATGTGAACATTCTAAACTTACATATTTTCATGTTTTTTCTCCCTCCTCTCTCTCTCCCCATTTTCTTCTTCTTGTTCTTCTTGTTGTTCTTCTTGTTCTTGTTCTTCTTGTTGTTCTTGTTCTTCTTCTTCTTCCTTTCTTCTTTCTTCTTCTTCTTCTTCTTCTTCTTCTTCTTCTTCTTCTTCTTCTTCTTCTTCTTCTCCTCCTCCTCCTCCTCCTCCTCCTACTAGGGATTGAACTCAGGGCCCTGTAGATGTTGGGCAAACATTCTGTTACTAAGCTATATCTCCCTCCTTTTATAGTTTTGATTTTGAGATAAAATTCTTATTCTGTAGTCCATGATGGGCTTGAACTCCTGCTTCAGCTGTCCGAGCAGTGGTGAATACTTACAGGTGTGCACACCACCCATTCCAGCTTCTCTTGTTTTTTGCTATACATCACTTCTCATCTTTTGAGCACACTGTGGTGTAAAAGTCTAGTCTACTATCATATCTGAAATATGCCTTAGTGAGGTTTTAAGGTACTTGTGATCCAGCAGAGGGAAGAGACATCCAGAGAGGTCAGCATCTTCTATCCAAGATCTTGAAGTCAGGAGCCAGATCACAAAGGCAAGGGATTAGGTGTCCCTTCCAGACTTGGACATTTCTGACACAGTCAGGCATTCCAGAGGTTCTAGAGAGGATCACATTGTGTGAATCACTGAGTAATAGTTGATAATTTTCTTGGTAAGACTTTGGTTGCTGGTTAGGAAGATATTATCCCCTCCCCTGAGATCATCTGCTTTGGGGTAAAATAAGTATATATTTCTAGATTTAGGGCTAAAGAGGTGCAGACAGGTAGGTAGACAGAATGTTTCAAGTAGTTTCTTCCTAATTTTTTAAAGTCTCAGAGTAAGGTGTGCAGGACAAGGAAAATGTATCTGTCTCGGTGTGTGGTGGCTAATACTGATTGACAGGATCTAGAAACATCTAGGAGATAACCCCCTGAGCATATCTGTGTGGGAGTTTCTAGGTTAGATTAATGGAGGTAGAGAAATATGGGTAGCACCATCCCATGGACTGAGTCCTGGACCGAACAGAAAGGAGGAAGTGAACACCAGCTTCCATTTCTTTCTCCTTCCAGACTGTGGATGTCATGTGAGTAGCCACCGCACAATCCTGCCATCGGATCCTCTCTGCCACAATGGTTTATATACTCTTGGAACTATGAGCCCAAAGAAACCCTTATGATTTAAATTATTTTACCAGGTGTTTTGCCACAGCAGTGAGACAAGTAACTGATACATCTCCCTTGCAGCCTCTCAAAAAATTTATACATGGATTTCTCTCGTACACACTATAATAATTCTGGAAGGATACTTCTCCATCCTTTACTCTAATTGCCCCACTTCGTCAAGGAAGTGTCTCGGATAGATCTACCTGAGGGTTTCATTAGATAGTTATTAATCTTCCTTGTCCTAACCATTCACTAGGAAGACTTCTGGCAAGGGACTCTCTCCAAATGTCACTCTGTACTTTAAAGCCAAATATGAAGCTCTAAGTTCCCAAAGGAACCTGGAACACCTGTTGACTAAGGTTCTTTTCCCTTCCTTTTCCCATCTAATTGCAATTTACCTGCCTCACTAGAGCACGGTGACGATTAACTGTCCTCGAGTCACTTTCAAGTCTGTGAAGGATTTCTGCTTCCTCAGGGCACATGTTCTGTGACAGAAACAGAATCACAATACTAATCAGAGACTTCATGTGCTACTGCCTCTGACAGTCTGTGCTCAGCATCCTCCTATCTCCTTCTGACAGAGGCACCAGGTCACTAGGCAAGTCTGCAAGGCTCAGGAGGTTGAGGAGACGGGGCAGTAGGTAAAGCGCCTGCTGAAGAAGTGTGAAGAAGACTTTAGTCTGGATCCACTGAACCCTTGTCAAAGCCAGATATGACAGTACATCTGCAAACCCCGTGTCCTGGGAGGAAGGGACAAGAGAATCACTCAAAAGATATAGGTCAGCTAGTCTGGCATACACATCAGAGGACAAAAGACCATGCCCCCAAGGAGGTAAGAGGGAAGGACTGATAACTCTTCTGACCTCCTCCACAAGTACACCATGCAAGCATGCACCTGTATCCACAGAGGAACAAGCACACACACATGTGCATGCACACACACCCACATACCCACATGCACATGCATGCACATACACATACATGCACACATACACAAACACCCATATGCACATGCGTGCACATACACATACATGCACACACCCACACCCACACCCACATGCACATGCATGCACATACACATACATGCACACATACACAAACACCCATATTCACATGCATGCACATACACATACACGCACACACATACACACACACACATACACACACATATGCACACCCTGAGAGATTTAAAATTGTAGTTAAAAACTCCCTTTTGAGGAGGCATATCATAATACTGGATTTTCAGTTGGACTCGGCAATAATGTCCATGCTGGACACGGAGAACATGGCTGCTGTTATGTTCTGACTCTGACATTTGACAGCTTCTCTGACCTAGTGAACATTTCCTGTGCCCAAAGGTTAATCCACTGTTGGCTGTTGCTTGCCAATCCTGACATCTGCTCATTTACTTTTTGCTGTTTGGAGGCATCCTATGCTTTGCAGCCTTGTGTATACACAGCAGATACCAGCCCCTCACCCCTTGGAGCAGTGAACATCCAAATAGCTCCAGAAATTGTCAACTGATTGCTGCAATAGGGCACACAACTTAGTGGCTTGGTGATTGGGTGTGAGCTCCCAATGCATTGTGTGGATTGATAAGTCATCCTTGACCACATGGCCAGGATTGCATAAAAGTTGGGGTTTCCAGAAGTGACACCTCTAGCTCTTAACATGCCATGCTCCATGCTGTTCTGCTCACAGGAACTAGAGGGAAGATTCTGCTTGAGTACAAAAGAAGGCACATCCTATCTTCTTCTTTTTCTTTTTAATTTCAGTTCCATGGTCTGGTTTTCATTCAGTCCTAGCAGCCAAAGTATGACCTGAGGGCCCCCATGCCAACCCCACACATACCTAGCTCCTATTATTAACCAAGGACTGATTTTTTTTCCTTTCTACTTAAAAGATTCTTTTTAAATGTTTTGAGCTGCAATATGTTCAAACTCAAGGTGTGAAACACTGGGGGTGCTATGGTAATGACAGAGGGTCAAAAATGTCCATCAAAGGGGACAAACTCTGGGGGGTTGCATCTCTCCCCTCCAAATGTCTCATTAGGGTTCCCAGGCTTGGCCTCCATTGCCTTCATTTCCCGCAGTCCAATTTAATTGAGTGATGTCCTTGCTACGGCATGTTGCTCTTTGGACAGGAGGGTAAACTCATTCTGTCTATCACTGCGTTTGCTTTCTTAAGGGCCTTTGGATGTGCATGCTGCTCAAGTAATTAAATGCAGGTCATGCCGCAGCTTCTCCTCTTCAGCCTGTCTGAGGGCACAGTGGGTTCTCTCTGATAGCTCCTTCCTGACCACATGATTTCGGGAAGCTGGCTGGATTGCTTTTGCTTGTTTCATTATTGTATGTGACACCTCGGGCCACCGGAAACATCAAGCCTCAAGGGCACAGAGAGTCAACGTGAGCAACAGAAAGTCACTTGGTGTTCTGTAGGTCCCTAAATGTTGATGTAGAGAAACTGGAGCCCCTGGTTCTGGTGCAGGTCTCAGAGCAGGCGGCTGGTCATGGTTAGTACTTCACATGTTGCATGTGAGGTAACAAAACCCTGCATGTCAGTTTTCATGCCCATTCCCCTTGAGCTAGAGTGGACTTGTCAAAAATAAAGCAAGTTGAGCTGGGGAGAAGCCAATTGATAAAAAGCTTGCCTTGTAGGCAGGAAGAGTTCAGGCCAATTCTCAGAGTCTGCTGTTAAGATAAAAATGTAAGTGTGTGTGTGTGTGTGTGTGTGTGTGTGTGTGTGTGTGTGTGTGTGTCTGTCTGTCTGTCTGTCTGTCTGTCTGTCTGTTGAGGCATGCTGGAGAGATCGTTCAGTACTGCTCTTCTAGAGGACCCAAGTTACTGCTCTTCTAGAGGACCCAAGTTTGGTTTCTAGCACCCATATATGGTGGCTCACAGCCATCTATCACTCCAGCCTCTGGGGTATCCAGTGTGTCTAGCCTCTGGAAGCATCTATACTCCTATGTACATGTCCCCCCAAACAGAAATACGCAAATACATATAATTAAAAAAATAATAGTGGTAAAAATATCCGTGTGCTGGTACATGCCTGTAATCTCAGCACCTGTGGAGGGAGATAATGTGCTCCAGGAATATTTCTGTCTCCATTCTCCTAGGACCCGAGTTCAATGTCATGAACCGAGATAGCTCTCACCTGTATCGTCCACTTAAACAACAGATCTGACTGGGGAAGTCTGGGGTGATTATAATAAGTTTGGATTTTAGTTTGACCCAGTGCTGATTCTGCACATTATACAAATTCGTCATCTTTAAGTGATGTCCCAGATGAGCACTTTAAAATAGATGCAACTTTGTGTGAATTCTCTATAATACAGCAAAATCTGATAGCTCTATTAATAGCCAAGCCTTTGGCCTTGGGAAGGCATGGTGGCAGGGTTTTTAAAATTCATCATCTCTGCATAATTAGTTGTGAATCTCTAAATATTCACGCTGAAGAATGGAGTGGGAAGCAGGGCCCTCATCGCTCAGCGTCCCTTTCAATATTGCTCCACAGTCATCATTTTCTGGTGCTCTTCTAATTACTGCAAAACCAATTGTTTTTAACTCAACTGGCCTAGCTCTTTGTAATTTGTTGGATGTAATTACTTTGAAGTGAAGAAAATGTACTTCTTGTTCAGCAAACCAAGGCTTGATGAGGTGAGCATTGTCAGGTGGCCATGGGAACCCAGTCTCAACGCTTTGATTATTTCGCCTAACCACAGCATTTTGTGTGCACGGGTTGTGAGAGGCAGGGGGTCCTCTTCCAAGAAGCACCGCACTGTGGTGAACTGTAGACCACAGTAGGGCTGATGTGCAGAAGTAATTTTATGTGTGCACATGGCTATGTTTGTTCACGTGTAGAGTGTTTTGTGTATCAGTACATGTACACAAGAGTATGTGTGAATGTGTAAGCCAGAGGTCAGCCTCAGCTACTAGTCTATTGGACCTGTTCACCCTGTTTTTATAAACAGGATTTTTTTACTGGCTTGGAACATACTGAGAAGCTGGGCTGGCAGTCAATAATCCTGGGGGGATCTGCCTGTCTCTGCCATCCTAACTCTAAGACTATTAAAGCATTCTGTGTTTGTTTGCTTTTTAAGACAAGGGTTCTGGGTTTTGAACTCAGGTTCCCTGCTTGCATGGCAAGTACTTTCCCAACTGAGCCATGTCCTCAGAATACAGTACATCTAGTTTAGTACAGGAAAATGAAACAACAACAACAACAACAAAAACCAAAACAAACCAAAACAAAAAACAGGTGTGGGGAGGCCAATGTACCCTTTAGGGCCCCTGTTAAAGAATTAGAGACTTACATTAGAGAATTAAAGATTAGAGATGTTTCCCCAAATAATATTTTAAAATAAACTTTAAAAATAAACTTTTTTTGAGACAGGGTTTCCCTGTGTGGCCCTGGCTGTCCTGGAACTCACTCTGTAGAGCAGGCTGGCCTCTAACTCAAATCTGCCTGTCTCTACCTTCCGAGTGCTGGGATTAAAGGCGTGCGCCACCACACCGGCTAAAAATAAACTTTTAAAATGTCATTTTGGGAAAAATTTTTCCAACTTTCATAGAAATGCAAATAATAATTATCAAATTAACATTTATTCACTGGGGTTAGCGAGATAGCTTAGTGAGTGAGAGTGTTTGCTACTTTTCCAAAGAACTTGGGCTTGGTTCCTAACTCCCACAGAGTGTCTCACTCCAGGTCCAGTGGACCTAACATACTCTTCTGGCCTCCATGGATAAGTGTATGGCTGCATAAGTGCAGGCAAAATACTGATAACAGTAGCAAGTCACCACAGAAGAAACACTGTAAGAGGCAGAGGTTGGAGAAGAGGGCTGGAGCAAACCAGTGTCTTCTGGCCATGAACTTAAACAGTGGTTGCCTCCAAAAGATCAAGCCACTGCACATTCCATCATGGAGTGGGGAGAGTTTTCCAGAGTTCTCCATCCCTAACTGAGGAGCTATGGATGGCATCTAGAGAACAGGGTAGTTTGGTATTTGTTAAGGCTGTAGTTCCTGGTAACTGAACTATGCTCCAGCGTGTGGTAAAAGCAAGTTCTCAGACAATTTCACACATGTACACAAGACATAGTGAACATCCTCATACCCACCTTCTCATTTCCCAGCATTCTCTCTACCCCCACATCTCCCCACAAATCTCTCTCCTGGGTTCATTTATCTTCATTTTGTTTTGTGATCCTCTGACCAGGGGGCCACCTGATTGACTATGGTCTGGGAACTTAAAGTATTATTTTACCAGAAATAACTGAGAATGTCATTACAAAGTATATCTTAAAACCAGTATTAATCAACATCAATGACTGTGGCTCATCAGCCAGACATTTATTTATTCAATAAGCAGATTTTTAGAGCATATCAGCTTTTGCCCCAGGGCTTTCTCTGCGACAGTACACTATTCTTTTCCGGAAGAGGAACAGACTCTCCAGCCCTTTTGAGATTCCCGTAAGAGGATCCAGCTTGGTGAACTTTGAGCAGTAAGTGTCAGGTTAGGGGTGCTTGGTTTCCTCATCTATGAAATCAAGACAAAACATCTCCTTTATAAAGTTCTCAGGAGGAATGGATGAGAAAAACTGAAGAAGCCACTACCCTGTCTGAGGGGATTTGTCAGTACCAAGAGGTATGCTAAGAGTCTGTATACTGGGATGTGACAGGATTCTGTTGTGTGCTGTATTAACAGAGGAAAACTAAACAATAGACTCCATAGAAATGGAACAGAGGGAACTTACTCAGCCCAGTGAGCCTCAGATGAGCCAATTTTTATGCAAATGTGACTCTCTCTCTCTCTCTGCTGGAGTGCCCTGCTATCATTCTCAGAAAGTAATAAGTAGTAAGTGGCTGGGTTTGTTTGTTTGTTTGTTTGTTTGTTTGAAATCACATTTCCCTGGCAAAGTCCCAGGGCAAAGGGGGAACTGTACCTCACCTTACTCCTGTAGTTTGCTTCAAAACCACTGAGGGCATGTAGACTAGTTAGCTGCTATGGGACATTCCCCCAAACACCTAAATGTGGAACCCAGCTATGTTACTTCTGGGTATTAACTTGAAGTCAGCTTAGCACAGAGATACATAAGACATCAGTGTTTACTACAGCATGATTTACTATAGCTAAGTTATGAAACCAACCTAGCCATCCAACAAAGAGGAATAGGTGCTGTGATATACGTACATGATGGAATTTTTCTTGGCCATAAAATGGAAGGAAGTTAGGAGATTTGAAGAGAAATGGATGCATCTGGAGATAATCATATCCTGCTCATGAAGCTAGTCTTAGACTAATATCACATATTTTCTCTTAGCTGTGTTTCTCAGGTTTTATATAAAACTATGAAATCATATATCTATATATGATGTGAAGTAAGCCTGTCTAGAGAACAAAGGGCACGAATCAGAGGGGGGAGGGTAAACAAGGAGAGTACAGGAGGCATATGCTCAACAAAAAATATACACATTCATGAAAACCTAAAGTAAAAAATTCACTTCACTGAGGTATGATTTTCAAAGAGAAAGATGTTTATATTTAATATATGCAGATTGATGAGTTTTGAGGTCAAGTCTCCTGGGAGACTGGACTTTAAAAAAAAAAATAGCAAAGAGGCCATGTCATGATATATATGGGGGACAGCACATTGGTGGTGATGTAGATAATGAATGGGCTGGGGCAGGGGTAAAGTAGAGAAGAAGACAATGGGGCCATATAAGCCAGCTAGGGACTTGGGCTGTGCTAGGGGCAGAGGTGGTGAATAAGTGGTAGATCTGAGACATATGTGGGAAGGAAGCCAGCAGGATTGTGGAATGGTCAAAATGGGGTAAGGAAATGAAGAGCCAAGCACAGTGTTGGAGTTTCTGACGTGACACTGCATGGCATTCAGGGGAGACAGGAAGCCTGGGAGGCAGGGGCAGCTGTTTAGAGAGCAAAGGAGATGCAGGTTGTTTTGTTTTGTTTTCTTTTGTTTTATAACATGACAGGCCTTGCTGTCTTGGCTCTGGATCGTCTCTCAAATGCTGGTGTGGTGATGGCATGGTTCCCAGTTGGAGGCTATTGGGAACTAGTAGAAACACTCAAGAGGTGGTATCTAGGGAGGTGTAAAGTCATTAGAGCAATGCCTTGAGGAATCAGGATAGAGGGAGGCATTTCCTTCCTCTTCCTTTCACATCCAAACTCAAGGTAAGCAATCTTGCCCTATCCCACACTTCCTGCCCAAGATGTATCCCCACACCACCAGTCCCAACTTATCAAGGACTAGACCTCTTTTCTTCGTAAGTGGATGATAATGATTACTTTGGTCTTGGAATTAAATGCTTAGCCCTTTCATAGGCAAGTGTTCTATTACTGAGTTATGCCCCTATGCCCCAGCCTGGGTCTCCAGTTTTGAGACAGGGGCTTGACTATATTGCCCAGGCTGCACTTTGGTCTTGATCCCCTCAGTGTAGATTTCTGAAGTAGCTGGGATTACGGTGTGAGCTACCCTACTAGGCTGCATGGCTGCTTGTCATTTTGCTGAAGTAACAGATTGCTGACTAGCAGATAAGTTGAGTACGGTGCTCACGTCCAGCCTGTTTTGTTTTCTTTTGTTTGTATATACTACTTACATGATGGGATTCATCGTGGCATTTCCACATGTATACAATGTGTATTTCCACATGTATATAATGTACTTTGATCATATTCATCCCTTAAACCTCTATCACCCCCTCTCACTCCAGCTGACCTGTTTCCTCTTCCCAAGAACTCTCCCTTCTCTTCCATGTCTCTCAACGACTCCCTTACCCAGGGTTCCTTCCATGAGCCTGAGTCAGAGGTTCCATGGACAAGGGGATGTTTTCAGGAGCCAGGCTGAGAATGCTGGTGGTGGGTTAGTTACTAGAATGGGCACCTTACCATTGGCTACACCACTAAAGAAAATATTTCTCCTTTCCCCAGCAACTATTAACTTCCTATAGCTCTTCAGAGAGAGGTGGGGCCTCGTGACCTGCTTTCCCTCCTCCATGATAGATGTTGATATGCCCAATATTGTGGTTTGTCTTCTGTAGGTTATCAAGGCTATTTGGTGGTTCAAGTGTATATCATTTGCTTTTAAGTAACCCAGGCACAGGGGCAGCATCCAGAGATAAGGCTCTTCCATTGCAAACAGAGGCTAGGCTTCTCTTCTGTCACGCTACAGTCCTTCCTTCAGCTTACGTGGATCTATTGGCTTCTCCTTTTTTCTATCTCCTTTGTACCTACCTTCACGGTGCACAAGGCCCTGACTGCGCATGTAGCAAAGGGATATTTATTATTCTCAACTAGGCAAATTAGAGTGGGTAGCTCTGTGGAAACAAAGCTACAAAATGACTTCTCTGCTCCCTCACCCACTGGGCCACCTACTCAGCTCCTAAATCGTCCATCTGTGGGCTGACTCTATGCTAACAAGTGGACTCTTAACATTTTTCAGTCAGGCAAAAGAAAGCAACCCTGAAAGAAAAGATTTACGTTTACTTTGGTGCTTTATGAACAGGGAGGTGGGGCTCTAGGGAGGAGGTGATATGTTTTGTTACATTTGACAGGATGCAAAGAAGGGACCTGATGGGCTGGGGATGTAGCTCAGCTGGTTACTAGTACCACTGTAAACAGTGTGCTTGTGAAGTTCAACCTCCCTGACTAACTTTCTCTCTGAAGCAGAATTGGCAATAGAAAAATCATTCTCTTTCAGTACTTAAAAATATGCATGTTCTTAAATATATAATTATCACCTGCTCATTCTGCATAATATTACATGTGTGTATGTTTTGGAATAACTATGAGTACACACACACACACACACACACATACACACAACATATATTTAAGAGCAATTCAAGAAAAAAAAAAGGCCACAAATTTGAAAGTGAGCAAGGGAAGGTACATGATAGGGTTTTGGAGGGAAGAAAAAGGGAGGGAGTGATGAATTGTATTATAATCTCAAAAATACTTAGAAATATGTATTCAGGGATGGGGATGTAACTCAGGTGGGACAGTGCTTGGATTGTGCGCAAAAAGTCCCGGGTAACATCACCAGACCCACATTAACCAGGTGTGGTGGCACATGCCTGTGATTCCACACTCAGGGGACAGAGACAGGGAGAGAAAGAGTTTAAGATCATCTTCAACTATATAATGAATTTGAGACTGATCTGGGCTATAGGAGATCTGTCAATCAGCATTTCCTCACAGATGAACTCAACACACTGTGATTTGCTATGTATTTTTCTTTGAACACACCCTGGATCATCAGAAACATCTTAATGATCCAATGGAGAGTTATTGCCTGGTGTGTCCAGCTTGTAGAACATTTAAGAATTTCTCATTGATCTGAATCTTATCCCTTTGTTCCTTGCTTCTTAGAAGTCACAAGAAAAGCAGGTCACATGGTTCAATCACACAGAACCTTGGAAGAAAAGAACATTATTTGCCCCATTTATAACTTTTTTCTGTCCCCCCCCCAAAGAAAGATGGCTTTTAAGAAGTAAGCAATTGCTGACTGTATACTCTTTCAATTTAATATTAATTCTGGGTAGAGGTTAAGACATAGATGAAAGTTTCTATGCTGTTATGAGCTGGATGTCCACTGAACCCTACATAAACCATATCTCCAGGTAGTATTTTGAGGGATGTGCTATTTAATTTTAAGAGAATTTGACAGAATCTAAAATTACCTGAGTTGAGAGTCTCTGTGAGGAATTATTTAGAACCAGATAGTCTGTGGGCATGTATATAGGAGAATGCCTTAATAGTTAATTTGGTGTAAAAAGACTCAGCTTACCATGGGTGGCATCATTCCCTAGGCAGGGGTTCCTGAACCGTATAAGAGAGAAAATATGAGGAAGTATGTATCCAGCCATTTACTCTCTCTTTGCCCTACAGATATGGTAATGCTTTTAGTTTCTGCCTTGACTTCCCTGAAATAATCGGCTTTCATCTGGAACTGTAGACCAAATAAACCCTTTCCTTCTAGAGGAAAACACAATAGGAGATTATGGAGTGTTTCAGACAGATGATGTAGGTGGTTCACTGGGCTATGTGTGTGATTTGAAGGCTCACCCCACCCCCTCTCAGCTGCCACCAGGTGAAGAAGTTGTAGCCCTCAGCTTCTGCTGCCATGGGAAGAAACCATTCCACCCTGCCCTCCTACTACTGTGGACTGAAATCCCTTGAAACTCTCAGCCAAAATGAACCTATTCTCCCCTACATTGTTTTTGTCAGGTATTTTATCATAGGGATGAGAAAAGTAACTGATACAGACTTGGAAAACCAATGCAAGATTTGATTTAAAATTAAATATATCTCTAGAGGATTCAAGGAGCTCAGATTTTGCAATCAGGACAGACAGGTAGATGGCACCCCCTCACCTGGGTCTCAGTAGTAGCATCTTCACCCCTCCATCCAGAAAGGGGCTCACTTGCCACTGCATCCTCAGCATATTCGAATGATGGGCCAGTGTGAGCCTTTGACTCTGCTCCATTTTGCTTTTCAAAACTAGGTTTTCCTAAAGGATAGAAGGTACATTAAAAGCAAAGCAAAACAAAACAAAACAAAAAACCAAGCTTTTACCAACCTTTAACAAATTTAGGGAAAAGAAAGGGAGACATTTAAAGATAATATGAATGTTTGAAAACAGGGAAAGTTGGGTCTCCTGACATTCTGTACCCTATGTGAGCCTGAGTTGCCCAGATATTTCCATAACTGTGTATACATATCTTCAGACAAGACCTAAAGCATATCGCCTTGGGATCTGACATCTTTCAAAAAAGGTTGAGGCTTTCCAGATTAAAAGGGGTTCAACAAGCAAACCATTAGGGAACATAGGGCTATATTTCAAATGCTTTTTATCAATGAGGAATACGTTTTTTGGAAGCTGTTGTGATTTGAATGAGAATGCCCCCATGCCCAGAGGCTGGTGCACAGAACACTTGGCCCCAGCTTTGAGTCTTGTTTGGGATGGTGACAGAACCTTTAAAGGGATTGTTTCCAGCAAGAGGGAGTGGGTAACAAGGCAGAAACCTTGATGCTTCGTAGCCTGCCCTTTCTCCCTGTTCTTTGTTTCCCAAGTGTGGCTGCAATGTGACCAACCAGGCTCGTGTTCCTGCTGCCATGCCTTCTCTCCCAACTGTCATGTCTTCCCTGCTCTGATGGACTGCATCTCCTTGGAACTGTGAACCAAAATAAATCCTTTCTCTTCTAAGTTGCTTCTGTCTGGGAATTTTAGCACATCAATGAGAAAAGAACTAATTCAGAGGATTAATACCACACTGAGCTAATAAACTTCCATGGAAAGGATCAGATTTTTCAGCCTTTCCCAAACATGATTGAGCAGTAAGTAGGGCCTTGTTTTCCTTTACAGTTGTTTACAAAGCTTTGTGCACGTATTTACTACGTGCTAAGCATAGTCTTCCTTGTCCTTCCTTACCAACCATTTCTAGTCTCCCATTATTCTTGTTAGTCCCCTTTGTGTCCCTACACAAAGTTTCACCTTTAATTTTAACAAACACACAGATACATACACACACACACACATGACTGTATGTATCTACATAAAAATCTATAAACCACAAACCACAAGAAACATAAGATATTTTTCTTCCTCCCTTAGTATGCTTACCTAGGGTTGCATACATTTTCCCTGGAAATGGCACGACTCTGTTATTCATTGTACATGAAAATAACCTCATGGTGTATACACACCACATTTGGTTTACCCATTCTTTTGTTGATGGACATCTAGGTTGGCTTCATAACTTAGCCCTTGCACCTACAGCTGCAGTGAGAATGGATCTGCAAGGGTCTCTGTGATGTTGGAGTTCTTGGATATATACCAGGAGTGGGATAACTGGGTCATAGGGAAGAGTTATTAGTTCTTCTGAGGAATCCCCATACTGACTTGCTCAGCAGCTGAACTCTTTACATTCCCACTAGCAGTAGAAAAAGGTTCCCTTTGGCCTACATCCTCATCAGCATTTACTGTTGCTTGTTTTCCTAACAACTGCTATTCTAATTGGGGTGGAATAGAAATTATGTGTTTTTGATTTGAAATTCTCTGATACCCAGTGAAATTGAGCGTTTTTTTTCCATGTGTTTGTAGGTGAAGGTGAAGGATCTGGAGTGATGAAAGAAGGTGTTCTATAAGTGAATACCTTATTAGAGCATATATGTCTATAGATCTTGATGGATAAACAGACACACATAGATACATATACCTCAATGTGGCACATCCAATAAAAACACATGCAAAAAGAATGAAAGTGAGTAATTTTCCAGAAAATAATATGACCAGAAATTAATTTTAAGCCAATTGTGCCAATCTCAGAAAGATTCTTAGATTTTCTATAGCTACACAAATTATATATTCATAGATGGCATAAATATAGAAGGGAAAGTATGTAGGTGGCCACGGGACACATAGGAGAGAGCAGGGAAAGGGGAGAGGGATTATGAGGAGGAGTAGGCAGGACACACAATATATTCTTGTATGAAAACTTTAAAAAATAAGTTTTAAAAATAAACCCTAATTATCCAGAGAACATTTCACACAGCCCTCCACAGCGATTTCTTCAGGTAAGGACAAAGGGAGTCAATGATGCTTCCATCAGTGCTGGGATGTGTTCAGATGCCTCCAGGTTTGAAAGGGGGAGAAGAAAAAGGCTAAGTTCAGCTGTGTAAATCACGCAGAAAGTGGCTGCTGGGAAGGAAGGAAATGGAATCCCATTTTCCTTCTTGTTTTGCTCCTGAAACTTCTGCACTGCACAATTTCTCACCTAACAAATGGTCACTAAGGAAAGCATCAGAGAGCAGCCCTGCTTCTGTGTATGTCACAGAGAGGAAACTTCAGGATGAGTGACCCCAGGACGGCCTCCTGTCTGCTCACCTCGCTCTCTCCCATATACCACCTTTTACAACTCTTTGTGACAATTTAATTAAGACACAACCCTTGGGATTTGGATGCTGTGAATGTAAGTGGCAAGATCAGAGCAATCTCCTTCCTGTCCCCTTCTTACGAAGCGATTCAAAGCTTGTGGTTTCTATTCAATTTGTTATAATGACAGTGTTTAATCATGGAGTCTACTCGTCAGCCCGCTGCAGAATTGAGGTCACACATGCGACTATTCAGGCATAGAGCACATAATCTATAACTAAGATTTCGCCCCTGAAGCTCTGGAGGCTGTGCCATTAATTAACACTGCACTTATTTCAAAAATAATATGCATTACAGCCTTTAAAAATGTAACCTTGGCTTGGAAGGTGTCCTGATGAGGCCCCTTGGCCATTGCTATTAATGTGTGAAGAGTTTAGTCCCAGGGACAGTCTGATACGTCCATTCAAACCTGTTTAATTAACAGCCTTCTCTTCTAATTTCTCAGAAACCCTTAGCCTAAGCTCCATACATAGCTCCTTTTTGATTTTCTAGCCATAAACAAAAGCATTTTGGCTCACAGGCCTAAGTGGTGTGTTTACACACATATTGTCAGAGCCACAGAATCCGCATGTGAGGAAGTAGTGAACATCATCCGGGTGTGCAATAAATATTTTTAATCGAGGGAACAATGAAAAAAAAACCTTTGACCCTCAGCTTGGCCTTGTCTTTAATCAAAAATGCTTCTTTCCACTGACTGCAGGCAGGTCTCTGGAAAAGCGAGCTCCTTTCCTGTATAGTCAACCCACAATCTGCTGCTGATCAATCAAGCTGAGTCTTTATAGTTCCGCAGCATGGAAATGTACGGGAACGAGGCAGAAATATGCCAGGAGACTCAGACTTTCTGGGTTGAGGGCACACATTTCAGGAACATCAATGGACTAGGGCAAAATTGTTCTATATCCAATTTATCCTTTTAAAAAAAGATTTCTTTAGGTTTTAGTTATGCATATAAATGTGTCTCTGTTCAGGTATGCACACATGAGTGCAGTATTGGGTCCCCTGGAGCTACAGTTGTAGACAGTTGTAAGCTGCCCAATGAAGGTTCTGGGAACTGAACTTGGGTTCTCTTCAAGAACAGTATACACCCATAACTGCTGCATCATCTCTTTAGCCCCTATATTCAATATATTCTATGTGGAGTTATTTTTTAGGATAAGATCCCATGAACATACCCTGCATAATTTACTTCTTCTTAAATTTATGTAGTTATCTATTGTTTCCTTCTATGAATGTTCACTCCTTCACATAACATTAAAAGTTGATGTCATTTTTTTGTCTATTAGTATATGTGTATATGCTTTTAAGTATGTATATGTTCATATTGGGGGGTTGTACATGCTTGTGTTTGTGTGTATGTGCATTTACGCACACACGTGTGTGTACTCTGTTGTGCAGAGAACAGACAGAAACTGACTTTGTTCTTCAGGCACCTTGCAGAGGATCTCTCTCTCACTATCTTGGACTTAGCTGATTTGTCCAAGAAGCCCTCGGGATTGGCCTTTTTCTAACACTCTTGCTCTGAGATTACAAGCATGACTTTTTTTTTTTTTTTTACATGAGTTCTAAGAATTGAACTGGAGTTCTAGCATTTGTGAACTCAAGCACTGTATCTACTGAGTCCTCTCCCCAGCCCCTGACAAGGTCTTCCAGGTGTTGTTTCACTGTTTGGTTGAGGGTGTGCAGAGAGTTACATGATTCTGCATTTCAGTGGGGCAGAGGTCACTGAGTGACTTGTGGCAGTAGACTGAGTGACTTGGATAGTTTCACAGGTACATGCTTTTATGGAAACATGCTCTTGTGGGGGAGGGAGGCACACAATCGCATAGAAAAGCAGATGGCACTTTACCTGAGGATGTAGGCTTGGGGAGGTGACTCTGTGAGGCTCTCATCTCTCTGGCCATCATGCTGGGGTCAGATATGGAATGGATGATTGTGGACTCCGGGGAGCTCTGGCTGTCTGTGGAGGAAGGCACTTCGCGGTCAAGGGTTTGGGCTCTGGCAGAGGATGCCATGGAAGGGGCTGGCTGGAGAGGCAGGAGGGCATCAGTGTCCTCTGGAGAGTCCTGCTGGCATATGTATCGTCCCACTGAGCGGTTTCCTGAGTCTGGGAGGGGGAAGGTTCCAATCCCGCTGTCCAATGTTCTCATCTGGCAGTTGGATTCTGACAGAGAAACACAGAGGGAAATTAGAGATTTAGAGAAAGGCCAATCCCTGAGGCTTGCTGTCAGAAGATAAGAAAAAGGTTGTGATTTGGATGTGATCCAGAGGAAAGGAGGCACCCTGAGGGAACTATTTAGGATTTAGATAAAGGCCAGGGCAGGTGAGATGGCTCAGTGGGAAAACACCTTTACTTGTTTTGGAAGCTTGGTGACCTGCATGTGCCCATGCGAAGGTGGAAGGAGAGAAACCAACTCCACAAAGTGGTCCTCTGTCCTCCACATGCCCACTATGGCCTACATGTTCCTGCCCCCCCCCCCGACACTGTGTTACACACACGCAATACTGATAATTAATAATAATAATAATAATATAAAAGAAAAAGGACACATTTGAAAACTGTGTATTAAGTATCCAGTGAGTTGCATGAAGATGAACTTTAACTGAATATGAAACTGTCTCCTTCACATAACGGTTCATGGTGGGTGACCACAGTGGCATGCCCATACACACTAGATGGGTCTCCAGAGTGATGAGAGCAAAAGGAGCCGCCGTTAGAGACCGACGATTATTTTCTATTATCTTTCTTTCAGTCTGGGACTCATACAGCTTCAATTAGGTGAAGTTTATTAACTGAAATAAAGTGAGTAATGAGCTCATGTAAGAGACTGGAGTGCTGTTCTGACAAAGGGGACGGCGTGTCTCCTTGGTGAATGATCACCATTCGGTAGCTGACTCAGTCCTCCGCCTCTAGATTGGACAGGGATGGCAGTTTATTCCAAATGTACTTAGTGGTCAGAGCAGCAATAGCCATGTGATAGATGTTTCCTTATAGACACCTTATTGAGAAGGGGTAGGGCTACTCTGTCCTTATTACTTTATGCAGTGACAAAACTCATAGCAACCTATTGTGTTTGTGTGTTTTATGTGTGTTTGTGTGTATCTGTGTACTTGTGTGTGTGTAAAGTCTAGAAGTCAATGTCTGCTGTCTTCAATTATGCATATATATCATATATATTTTTATAATATACATATTTACCATGTGTATGACACATTCAGCAAATTATATCTTATTTTAATAAAAAGTTTATGTAGTTTAGTTTATATTTAATTTTCTAAGATGGAAATGTGGTTTACGAAAGCTAATGAGATTGACTCTAAAATATGATTGTCATATAGAGTTTCTGATAATATGATAAAATCTCAGAATGAAATGTCTTTATTGCCATCTTATGAGTCTTTTGTAAGTCTAGTAGTGGGTAGGCAGTGCGGCTTAGCACTGTTTAGAAGCCGGTGTGGGATGGAATAACTATGACGTAATCTTTGTGCTCACCAGCTGCCATATCTCCAGTGCTCCAACGGCACAGTGCCTTGCAGTACGGCACTACAGAGTGGGGTCTCTGCACAAGATAGGGCTCAAGCTGTATGTTGCCACATGTATTAAAATTTGGTTTTTAACCAATATCTGAAATTCAGTTTGACACTGTCATACTGCAGGATAAAAAGGAATGAGATAATAAATGGTACCATGGGTCAACTGCTCAATGTGCTGATTACGTGTTAGGACAGACCAGAGAGGCATCTATACACGTTGCACACAATCTCATTTAACCATCAATTAGTACCCAAGCTCCAGTATGCTCATCACCCCTTCTCCTCCTTAAACTTCTTCATTGTAAGGAGTAGCATACTGAGGACTTTTCATTACAGAGGTTAAAAACGAGAGGAAAATGATTTTGGAAGTTAGGACGCTGTTGCTGTTTAAATGAGACATTTCCTCCACTGGCTCAAGCATTCCAACACTTGTCTCAGCTGGTGGTGCCTGGTTAGACAAGGTATAACACCAACACAAGGGATGGGCTTTGTGTATAAGTCATCTTGCCACACTTCCAAGTCACGCTCTCTGCTTCATACCCTTATGGTTGAGAAGTGAGGTCTTTTTTTTTTTTTTTCATTAGATATTTTCTTAATTTACATTTCAAGTGCTATCCTGAAAGTTCCCTCTACCTTCCCCCCACTCTGTTCCCCTACCCATCCACTCCCACTTCTTGGCCGTGGCATTCCCCTGTATAAAGTTTGCAAGACCAAGTGGCTTCTCTTCCCAATGATGGCCTACTAGGCCATCTTCTGCTACATATGCAGCTAGAGACATGAACTCTGGGGGGTTCTGAATAGTTCATATTGTTGTTCCATCTACAGGGTTGCAGACCCCTTCGGCTCTTGGGTACTCTCTCTAGCTCCTACATTGTGTGGTACATTTACACAATGGGGTACTACTCAGCTATTAAAAACAATGAATTAGCCAGGGCTATACAGAGAAACCCTGTCTCGAAAAAACCAAACCAAACCAAACCAAACCAAACCAAACCAAACAAAACAAACAAAAAACAATGAATTTATGTCATTCTTGAGAAAATGGAGAAGTGAGCTCTTATCTATCATCTTCTACTGCCCTGTCTCTCCTTTGCTACTCTACCTGCCCGCCACGAGGGACTTTCACCTCCCTGTAACTGTAAGCCCAAATAAACTCTTCCTTCTGCAAGTTGCCTTGGTGATAGCAGTTTATCAAAGCAACAGAGAAGTATCTAATATAGAAGCAGTGTCCCTGTATAAAAAGGGCTTCGGTCTTTACAGGATATACTGAATGGAGTGCAGCTCAGTTCCCAGCTTCATATGAATGATAAAGGGGAGAGACACTGAACAATGTATCTGAAATCAAACTTGGGGCCTCCACATGTTTATATACATATGTGCACTCTCACCTACAGACACAGCAAAGGGAGACAGATATCAGCGTTTCTTTCAGAGACCTCCACCCACTAAGTCTGGATGTTTCTGTTAGGTCTCTAATAAAGACCTAGCGGCAGTTGCAGACAATAGGACTGAGGACAAATTTGGGGTCCAAAACTGAAAGAGTGAAGAACTCTATGCCTGGTGCCACTGGACTGGAATTTTCTGGCCTCTATCCTCTCCTTTCCTCCCCCATTAGCACAAAGTATTGCCAGACCACAGCTGTAAACTGGGCTTTTTGAATTCTTAAGTTCTCAGAGGGCTATATGAATAGACAAACTCAGAACCCACTTGCTAATAACAACATTTTCTTTTTAACTTTTAAAGATCCCAGATGGCCACTGTGGAGGGTGTGAAGGTGTCCTGTGTAAGAATAGATGAAATGAGCTGTGGACAGGCAGGGGCTCAGGCAGATGCCAGAGTTTCACCCTCAAGAAAATTCCTTCAGAATCCGTGTACCTTGGGAAGCCAGGATTGTATTGAAAGTGCTGATGCATTTTTCTGTAGTTTCTTTAAAGAGCTATTAGTTTCCTGTAGTTCACAAAAAGATTGCAACTTAAAAAAGTGTTGGATACTGTAGTTCTGAGGCAAGTTATTTTTCCCCCTCTCAGAGAATTGTAAGAGCTCATAAAATAATTAAATGGCTGTAGGAAGAACAAAGTTCACAGGACTAAGCCTGCTTCGAATTTTCAATGAGTTGAGTTGATCTTGCCCTAGACAGATGTCAAGTTCATATCTGTACTTGTGAACATGGCTGCCAAAGGTGCCTTGCTAATGAGTTCCAGGGTTGGGTCCTTCAGTGTTCCAGCAGGCTTCAGTCTTCCCAGGTCACCCATTACATCTCCGGCCTTGGCTCACTCTCTCACTTATGCCCATTGCCCTGTTTGTCTCCTATTGGTCTCTAAATGCAAACCCTTATACCTGCCACAGCTGACAACCTCCAGAAGTTCCACGGGATGATGTGAGGGCATGGAAGCCTAGTCATTTCAAAGCCAAAACAGAACAAAAACCAGATGACTCTTTGAAAAGAATTCCAGCTCTCGGCACACAGGCTCCTCATCCCAGAACATCAGGGATGCACTGCGGCTGGTCAGCAGTAGGACATGAAGGAATCTTGCAAAGTACTGGACTCACAATCTTCCTTTACTGACACAACAAGCACAATGGGGGTGTCCCGTTTGCAAAGGGATGGATGGGCTTTCTTTTCTCAGAACAAGATACAGACATATCAGAAAGGACCTCTCTAAAATGATTCAACTTAGGAGTCTCCTCTGGCACAGACTTTAGAAATGAAGGAAATGACCTTATTGGAGAAGTCAAGAGTAGCTCAGGGACAAGCAAGGGATGGGATGGTGGCAGGAAGGAAAAGTTTTGAGAAATGTCTCCTATGGGACTTTTTAAATGTTCAAATCCAGGTATTAGATACAAAATCCCCATTTATGTGCTGGGAGACACCTCACTTAGGAATATCTGCCAGGTAAGTATGGAGATCTGAATTTTGTAAAAATCTGGGTATGGAGGTACAGAGCTGGGAAGGTGGAGATAGGAGGACCCCTGGAGCTCCCTGGACTGTTAGACTAACTGGTAAGCTTCAGGCTCACTGAGAGAACTTATATAAAAGTAATAAGGTAGAAGACAGTGGAGGAGGACGTCCATTGTCAGCCACTGGTCTGTACACACTTAAGCACACACATGCCTACATGCACATGTTCACAAACCATATTAACATGTACACTCACCGAGACCCCTGAGCACAGACACGCACACACACACACACACACACACACACACACACAAAGTAAACAAAGACGCAAATACATAATCAAGTTGAATCTGAAGACTCAGACGAATGAAACTGGAGACCATACACATTGGGACTGGAAGGATTAGATTTGCAGACCTGCTTGGCTTCTGACTGATTTGGGGTTTAAAGAAAAATCAAAGGATGTTTGCCTTCTATAACCAGAGTTCCTTTCTTTACTCTGTCTGGGAAATTGCTGACAATGCAATGGTACTTAGTAAGTCGGGACAGAAGGTTTCAGCAGATACTTAACTGTATACTTAAGCATCCAAAGCTAACCAAGGTGTTGTCCTTGAAGCCAGTGCAACACTGTTTATGGCAGCGAGGTTCATTTTACTGAATGATCAATCTTTTCATTTTTAACATATTCTTTTTAAAAAAATGATTTATTTATTTATATTTCTATGTGCAATGGTGTTTCGCCTGCCTGCATGCCTGCCATATGGCATAGAATCCCCTAGAACTGGAGTTCCAGACAGGGTTGATCTTCTATGTGGGTGCTGGGAATTGAACCCTGGTCCTTTGGAAGAGCACCCAATGCACTTAACCACTGAACCAATTTTAATCAACTACCTTTGGTAACTAAAGCCTTATGATGAATGAGTACTTTTGAATCCTCATCAGAAGTATTAATTAGCAATTAATGAATATGGGGCAGAATAGGTGTAGTTGGTTACAAGCTGTATTGTATATAAAAGCGAGGGAGCCATTTTCTTAAGGGATCCACTCTCGAGCCAGAATCTTCAGTCATTTAAAAAAAAAAAAAGAAAAAAAATTGTGTGTTTGACATTGTCTTTAACTAGACTTGGGACCTTCCAGGGACCAGTTGTAAATTAGCTCACATGACTTGTCACCTGTCACTGTGTCCTGAGACATGTTCTGAGGGATTACATAGATAGGAGATGCCTTACCAACACTGCTTCAGAAGGTTTTCAATATTCATATAGCCTTCTAGATGATTCTCTGAAAATTCAAAATCAGAAACACTCCCAAATCAGATTTTTATATGTTTATATATGTATGCATATTATACGTGCACATGCTCTGGGACTACCTGTTCAATGTGTGTGTGTGTGTGCAAGTTGTTGTCAGAAACCAGCCTTGCCTATTGCTCCTTCGGTGCCATTCCCCCTGTTTTTGTTTAGGTGCGTGGGTTTGGCTTTGAGACAAGGTCACTAGTAGCTGGGCTGACTGGCCAGAGAGCTCCAGGTATCCACCTCTCTCTATTTTTTCAGAGCTGGGATGAGAAGCTTGTGCCACCATGATCGGCTTTTTGTTTTGTTTTGTTTTGCTTTGCTTTGCTTTGCTTTTTACATCAGTGGCAGAGATTGCACTCCAGACCTTCTGGTTACAAGAGGAACCCTTTCCAGACTGAGCGGTCTCCTCAGTCTCTACGCCTACAGCTTTTTGAGCATCTGCATTTCCAACACTGAGAAGCGTTTTAGATTTTGGATCATATCTTAGGCAGACTCAGGCTATGACTGCTTCACTGCAATAAACTAATCTTGTGGATTCAAATGAATAACATTACTAATCATTTTCTATCTTTAACACCCAAAGATCCCAGGGAAACAGAAAACACGAAACTTGAATCTCTCTGTATTTTCACTTTGAAAACTACTGCTATATCTATAAAACCGTTAGCTGAAAACCAGGTATGATGGTGGTATGGAGGTGGAGGCAGGGACATCCCTGGAGTTTGCTGACCAGCCAGGCTAGCACAATTGGTGAATCCCAGAATAGTCAGGGACCTTGTTTAAATAAACAAAGTGTATAGCACTTGAGAAATTGCTAATCACACACAGATATACACATGTATGCATACACACACACACACACACACACACACACACACACACACACACACACCTACTTCAGCCAAACACACAATGAAAATCCACCACAACACAAACAGCCATTTTATCACTGGGCACAATTTCCTAATTTGGCTATAACCCAAGTGGTCATGTAAATATGTCTTGGTAAGCATCATTTCCAGGTTTGTACACATCTTTAAGCAACATGGTGTGGTACTGGCAATAAAACTTAAACCACAGACGGGAGCACAGATTTCTTTATTTACACATCCCTCTCTTCATCTGTCTGGCTGAAATACACTTAAGAAGAAAAAATCCAAGCCAGTTGCCAAAACCCTATCCATTAAACATAGGTTATTTGTTTTAAGTTTGCTCCACAGTTTTTTTTTTCCAGGCAGTACAGAATAATAAATAAATAATGTGGTGATTCATCGCCAATCATTTGATAACTTTTGTCTGTGGTATGAAGACAACCTTCTAGAAGGTTAAATTCAGCGTGATGGCTTGGGATGCTCGCAAATCCTCTTCAGTCTCTAAGTTCAAGCTGAGTTTAAGCCTTCTTAGGCTTGAAGAATGTATAGAAGAATGTGAATTTGTTTTGTGATCCCTTGAGCTTTCTTTGGCATGAAAAACACCAGATGTTGGGAATTCAGTTCACTATTGTATAGGGAGTGGGCATAAGCAAAAAATTAGAACATTAAGAGGAAATAAAACATTGAGAAGAAAGACCAGTAAGATGGCTCAGCAAGCAAAAGTGATGCAATCCTGATGACTTGAATTTGATCCATGCACTATGCAAAAAGCCCCGTATACCAGCAGCAAACATCTATAACCATAGTTCTCCTTCTGTGAGGTGAGAAATAGAGACAGGCAATGCCTCAGAGTCTATGTGTTTGCTCTGGAGTACACGGGCAACAGAAATAACCCGGAAGGTCTTGCCTTGACAAGGTAGTAGGAGAGAACTGACTCCCCTAAGTTGCCTCTAACCTCAAATTGTATATTGTACCATGAATGTTCTAACACACACACACACACACACACACACACACACACACACACACACACATACTTATATTAAAAATTTAAAGGAAAAAAGTAGCTCATGAAAGCCCTTTGTAAAGATAAAGGGGAAGATATTTTGAACAAATATATAACCGAGGCTGGATCAGAACCCTTCAAAATTAATATTCGGGGGCAGGAGCATCACAAATGACTGTAGTAGGATGTCACTGAAGGATATAAACTAGAAAAGGTTAGACATGTGTTCTAAGTGTCCAG
The DNA here is from genome assembly GCA_902729485.2 of Mus minutoides. NCBI lineage: Eukaryota > Metazoa > Chordata > Mammalia > Rodentia > Muridae > Mus > Mus minutoides. The sequence continues at coordinate 36,983 of CACVCL010030795.1, forward strand.
TAGATCCCACACTTAGAAATCTTCTTCGCATTTATATATACAATGAAACCCTCTTCTTGCTATTGATTGATGGCTTCTGACGTTGTTCTGTGGATGGCTATTTTGGGATTTTCTATATGACTTTTAGAACCTCTACTGATTTTGCTATTTTTTGTGTTTATGTATTTGTGTGAGGGGGATATGTACATCCTTATGTATGTACATATGGGCAAAGAGGCAAAAAAAATTATACCATCTTTCTCATTTTCTCTCCACCTTAGTTTTTGAGACAAGGTCTCTTACTGAACCTTAACGTTTGCTAATTTGTTAATACTGGCTAACCAGCCAGGTACAAATACCTTCCTATCTCTGTCCCTCAAACAATGGGATGGCAGTGTGTACTGAGGTGGCTAGCTTCTAGATGGGTGATGATGATCAAACTCAGATTCCCATGCATGCTCAGATAACACTTTACCAACTCAGCTACCCCTCTGACCCTTGAATCTTTCTTGATCTCACAAAATTAAAGATTGATCTCTAGGCTATCATCCCCTCAAATTTCTGAGGTCAGGTTCTGACCCCTTCATATCTTGTTACAGTAGTGTGCCTGTCTTAGAAAGCAATGCTTAGAGTTCTATGGAATAGTCACCATGGACTTTTTTGTGGTTCTCCATCACTGACCTAGGAATGGATGTGTATCCCAGATGCCTAGATCAATTCTTCAGTTAATAGCCAATTACAGCACACAGTCCTCACGTGGGAGAGAATGCGATGCAGCATTCTCAGCTCTCTACAGAGCAATGGGTACCCCCTTCGTTTTTACAACTCAGAGCTAAAATCTTGGTCTTCTTAGCATGACATTTTTCTAACTGAAGAAACAATCAACCTTAAAGAAAGTTTAAAAAGGTGTGTGTGAGTGTGTGTTTGTAATTCAGCACATATGTGGAGGTCAGAGGACAATCTCAGATATCAGTCTTGACCTTCTTTCTCTTTTGAGATGGGATATCTTGTTTGTACTGCATATAGCAGTCTAACTGGCCTAGGAGCTCCTGGGGATTCCTGCCTCTACCTTCGATTTTGCTATAGACAATCTGGCATTCCAGACCTGTGTTACCCTGCTTGTCTTTTCTCTGAGATCTGGGGGTTTGAACTCAGGTCCTCCTGCTTGTGAAGCAAGTGCTTTATCTATTGAACCATCTCCCCAGTGCTCAGCAAAATTAATTTTATCAGCAGAACTTTCTAAAGTACCATACAAATGTAGACCCACAATGGTTTGTTCCAGCCCTGCCCCTTGTTCATCATTTTTTTTCTAATCATAGAAAAGCCAATTTATCTCCCCTCTTTTTCCTGTTATCCTTATCTCTTCTTAGTTCTTTCCCCCACAACATGATTATACTAGAGCTGTATCGGTGCATCCTTTAATCCACTTTCAAACTGGTACTTATGTAAAGACATTTTAAAGGTCTAGACGGATGATGTTTACGGATTCTACAGAGTGAAGGAACTCATTACATTCCCGGATGAGTAAGTTACGGTTTCTCCCTGGAGAATGTACAACATTGCTGCCCTAAAAGGTTATTCTTGTCACCATTCAATTGCTGCTCTCTCTTTCCCTACCCCCCTCCCTTCAGCCACTCTCCCTGTCTTGACAAAACAAAGTGAAAACTGAGAAGTTATCTGGTTGAATCTGATGGGCACTGATGGCTATTATGGGTAATTCTGCCTCTCTAAATCTCTCCTACTCCATATCAAGTTAAATGCACCCTATAGACATTTTGCCTCTACTCCCCATCTCACCTGCCTGGAGATCATCTGCTTTGATAAGGCACATGAGAGAAGCGAGGAAAGAAAATAAATTAGGGGTGGGATGCTGTGGAAAAGAATTCTAAGGAGCTTTATTGGGCAAGAAGCATACAAATCAAGATTCATGCATAGAGTCAGACCTGTCAACTTAGCAACTAATAAAATATTAACTGAGGATCTCTCTCTCTCTCTCTCTCTCTCTCTCTCTCTCTCTCTCCTCTCAAACACACACATATTAATATTCAAACCTATACATACATACACATATACATTTGTATGGTTATATATGCATACATATAGTATATGTATGCACAATACACACATGGCTATTCATACATGCAAACACATGCATACATATATACTCATGTGTATACACATGCACATAATATAGACTCCAACATCCACCCATCCATCCATGAATACAATGTTCACATTCACACACACACACACACACACACACACACACACACACACACGCTATGCTGTCTTTATAAATTGGATAGCAGGCTGTACAGAACTTGATCTCTGAATCAAATTGAGGCTGAGCTTATAATTTCTTCAGACAATTGCCTGGATTTGGTTTCTGAATTTCGAGAGAGAATTCATATAGAGCCTGGAGGTCTTGTTGGATTGAAGAGATAATGCAGACATTAAGGGGGAAGGGACCTGGCAGCTAGGATTGGCAGGGCAGTGCACTGGAGAGGAAAGCTGGTAACAGGACTTTCCTTACAGTCTTGTCCGAGCACAGCACATGCGTGAGGTGAAGCTCAGATCACAGAGACAATTACTATGAAGCACTAGGTTGCATAATTCCTGGAGCTCACACAAGACAGAAAATAATAAGACATTTCAACCACTGGAAGAGGTGAAACCTTTCGATATGAGGAACACAGAATTCGAAGAGAGTTCAAACCTCAGGAGTGAAATTAAATCGTACTCAGAATAAAAGCTCCCTACACCTGTCATAGCAGAATGTGGATGCAGGCCTGGAAAAGAAAACCTCTGTGCTCATACACAAAGCATGTTCCAGAGCAAAGTCCAGCGGTCTACAGAAAGACAACCAAGTGTAAGCCGCATTCTCCTGTAACCGCTTAAAAACCATCGGGCATACAAAAGAGCAGATGACTGAGATTCAGACGCAGGGGAGAATTAAACAAGAAGAAACAGAAAAGATAATAGAGATAATGAAGTTAATAAATAAGAACTTGAAATAGTTATTGGTTAACACTATAAAAATATTAGGAGATAAAAAGTAAAAGAGATTCACAATCAGGATGGATCAAAATCGTCAAGACAACCACACGGAAATCATCGCCACAGGAAGCTACATGCAAATGAGAAATACATTGCAGGGGATTAGTAACAGAGATGCCAGATACAGCAGAATCAGCAGTGAGTTTGAAGTGGCTCAAAATAAAATACAGGAAACAAAGGCAGGAAGACAATTGTAAGGAGCAGCTCAGTGGTAGCGACCTGGGATCCATACTCAGTAAGTAAGTAGGCTCCCCTCGAGATGTGGAAGCAAAGAAAACAGAGGGAAGAAATGAAAATTAACCATAAATGTTACTAAATTTAATAAATAACCATAAATCCAACATTTGAGAAACATAATTAATCCTAGCCAGACCAAAATGGAGAAAATTTACACACAAGACACACCTCAATCAAATGCTTGAAAATGTGCAGCAAAATCTTGAGAGAACCTGACAGGACACTTTGTAGAGGAACCAAGAGAGACAGAAGACTGCATGTTAGAAAGTATGAAAGCCAGGACATGGTGGATGGTGGACCACTGTCCTTAGGCTTTGGAGAGGAAGAAAAACAGCCTGGTGATTTTGTAAACATTAATTTTCGTGACTAAACATTTGTCCCACAAATGTGAGGACCAGAGTTTGCAATTCCAGAAATCATGAGAATACAGGGTAGGGGTGGCGGCCTGCCTGTAATTCCTACCTTGGAAGGAGAGATATAATTCACAGAGCAAGTTGGTTGGCAAAGACTAGCCATAAATTGGTTAGTTCTGGATGTGACCGAAAGACATTGCTTGGAATAAGGTGAAGGAATAACCAAGGAGAAGTCTTGCCATCAACCTTGGATTTACACACACACACACACACACACACACACACACACACACACACACACACACACACACACGCAAAGAGCCACACAAGCAGACACATTTGTGTGAGAACACATACACCCTACATATGTGCCTACACACAGGCTGGCCTTGAATTCACAGAGATCGACTTCTGCTTGCCTCTGCCTCCAAGTGTTAGGATTAAAGGTTTATGCCACCACCCCCAGTTTATATACTAGCTATAAAAATTCCATTTTAAGCCAGGAGGAGTGACACATGTCTATAGTGCCAGGACTTGAAGTTCAAGGCTAGCCTGGTCTAAATAGTGAGTTTAAGGTACTAAGTTAGCGAGCTACACAGTAGCTAGTTTCCAAGACACCAATTAAATGACTGAGTGAATGAATAAGTCAATAAGCCTAAAAACTAAACAAGAAAGAGAAGTCCAATTTAAATATAACAGATACATGCAAAGTAAAATAACAATATCATGTAGGAATTAATCAAAATGAAGCTGGAGGTACCACACTAACATCAGAACATGTAAACTTCCAAAAGGAAAGCTTCCAGGGATGAAGGCCACATGTTATAGGGATGTTATTATTCACCAAGTAGACCTGCTTATCCTAAGAGTGAATGTTGCCAGCCCAGAACTCTGAAATGTATGAAGCAGACCTGCTGAGCCACTGACAGGAGCTAATCCTGAAATGAGGAGAAGACTGCTCTGAGGTGTAGAGCAGACAGAGACATGAGCGAGGGACAGACAAGCCAGACAGGAAGCAGCATTTGAATTTCATTCTACCAGGCACGGATTCTATGTCCTTTTAACATAAAGATTCATTGAGGTAGTTCATGTTTACTATTATAAAAGATGCCTAAGCAAACTAAAGATTTGTTGAAATTGTACAAAGTATGTTTTATGAGGATTGTAGAAGTAAGCCAGAGAGGAACAGAAGATACACAGAGAAAAATCTAAATTCCTTGAAACGAAACAGAACATGACTACATGCTCTTCAATTTGAAGGTGAAATTAGAAAACAGCTAGACTCGAATGAACATGAAAACACAACAGGACACAACAAACGTGATGAAACGTTGTTCAAATGTTTAACAATGTAGGAAGATTAAAAATACAGCAGACACAAGAAAATGTAAACACATTTAGAACTTGTGAAGATATACACATTAACTTTGTTATTTACAATTCTGTATATATACACGTTACTAGCCTTACCCACCCTAA
>CACVCL010030796.1:0-42086 GCA_902729485.2 Mus minutoides
GATCACCTGCTGCATCATCACTGGATCACCTTCTACATCATCACTGGATCACCTTCTGCATCATCACTGGATCACCTGCTGCATCATCACTTGATCACCTCCTGCATCACTGGATCACTTCCTGCATCACTGGTTCACTTCCTGTATCACTGGATCACCTCCTGCATCACTGGATCACTTCTTGCATCACTGGATCACTTCCTGCATCACTGGATCACTTCTTGCATCACTGGATCACTTCTTGCATCACCGGATCACTTCCTGTATCACTGGATTACCTCCTGTAACACTGGATCACCTGCTGCATGGGTGGATCACTTCCTGCATCACTGGATCACCTGCTGCATGACTGGATCACTTCCTGTATCACTGAATCACCTCCCTAACCACTGAATCACCTTCTGCATCACTGAATAACCTCCTGCATCACTGGATCACTTCCTGAATCACTGGATCACCTTCTGCATCGCTGGTTCACTTTCTGCATCACTGGATCGCCTCCTGCATCACTGGATCACTTCCTGTATCACCGAATCACCTCCCTAATCACAGGATCACCTCCTGCATCACTAGTTCACTTTCTGCATCACTGGATCACCTCCTGAATCCTTCTACCTCATGTGGATGTGAGTGGTACAGTGAACTGGATCCTTTCTAAACTCAGTTTGTTCCCTAATTGTGTATCAATGAGACAAGACACTTTCAGAGAATATGGAGAATAATCAAAAACATTATAGAAGAAAAATTCAAACATACACACACATGTACAGACAGGTATCTAAAAATTTAAAACAATCAAAGAAAAAAAACTATTTTACTTTTACATACTTTTACATAGACAAGTCTCCCAAATTGGCTTAATTTAGCTAAAATCTTACGCAGTACATCAAAATTAACACTACAAAACGTTAGTTTCTTTTGTAACTGGAGAACATGGAAATAAAACCTCAAATATTTATCAACTAGTATCACAAGGTTTCATAAACTTAATAATTTTAAAACACTTAACATTAGGCAGATGGATTATCAGTAAGGGCAGCTGAAGACATGACTGGAGACCTGAGTTCAAATTTTAGGACTGGCATGGTAGAAGGAGAGGGCCAGTCCCCGTAATTCTTCTCTTATATATACACAAAAGCTATGAAGTCCACACAACCACAAAACTCATAGGCATACCCACATAGCAGACACAAAATAAATAAAAGTGAATTGTTTATTTATTTTATTAATCATTTTGTTTGTTTACATTTCAAATATTTTATCTCTTCCTTGTGTCCCCTGCATGACCCCCCCCCTACTTCATCCCCCTCCACACTTTGCCTTAAGAAGGTGCTCCCTTACCCACCTACCCACATCCACCTCACCCCTCTAGTAACCCCCTTCTCTGGGTCATCAAGCCTACAGAGGGACAAGCTTACTGATGGCAGATAAAGCAGTCCTCTACTATTTATGTAGTGTGAGCCATGGACCGACTCATGTTTGACTCATGTTTACTCTTTGGTTGGTGGTTTAGTCCCTGGGAGCTCTTAGGGGTCTGGTTAATTGATACTGTTTTTCTTCCTATGGGGTTGCAGTCCCTGTTAGCTTCTTCATTCCTTCTCTTAAGTCTTCAATTGGGGTCCCTAGGCTCAGTCTAATGGTTGTCTGTGAGTGTTTGCATCTATCTTAGACAGGTGCTTGCAAAACCTCTCAGAGGACAGCCATACGAGGCTCCTGTTTGTAAGCACATCTTGGCATTAGCAATAGTGTCAGAGTTTGGTGTCTGCAAATTGAATGGATCACACAATGGGACAATCTCTGGATGGCCTTTTCTTCAGTCTCTGTTCCATTTTTATCCTGTATTTCCTTTAGACTGGGACAATTCTGGGTTAAAAATGTTTAGATGGGTGGGTGGCTCCATTCTTCCACTGGGATCCATGTCTATGTACTGGAGGTGGACTCTTCAGGATCTAGCTCCCTGATGTTGGGTATTTCAGCTAATGTTATCTCCACTGGGACTGGGGAACTGCTTGCATCCCTGGCATCGGAGACTTTCTGGGGGTTCCCCAAATTATTCAGCTATTAAAAACAACAACTTCACGAACTTTGTAGGCAAATGAATGGAACTAAAAAATATCAGCCTGAATGAGTTAACCCAGACCCAGAAGGACATATATGGTATGTTCTTACTGATAAGTAGATACTAGCCCAAAAGCTCAGAATGCCCACGATACAGCTCAATGACCATATGAAGCTTAACAAAAAGGAAGGCCAACGTGTGGGGAACAAAATAATCATGGGGGGCAGAGGGAGGGATCGAGGTGGGAGATGGGAGGGAGGAAAAGGTGGGGCAGGACCAGGTAAGGGAAGAGACAAGAGAAAATATGTTTTTTTTTTTTATTAAAACACATGCTACCACTGTCTTTATATCAGCAAACCCCTTCTCTGAGTTGATTTCTCTCCAGTCTGATGCAAGACACATAAATTTATACTGTAAATGTAAGACACATTGCATGGTATAATTTATTTTCATTCTTACCTGAAGACGATGAAGGTCAATCACATACATTTGTCAAACAAATTCTTACGTTCCAGAGTTTCAATTTATCTATTTGTCTAAAAATCAAAATAGACACTAAAATTTAGTTGTAATCCATTAATTCCACTTTCCTGGTCTGGCCCACCCAAAGATCACAGCAGATGTGGATTAAATACAGATTTATTTGTGATTATTGACCATATCTAGACCTGGACCTACCAGCTTCATTACAGTTTGTGTCACAGTAGCCTGGATCAGGCTGCTACTGTGGCTGGAATAATATTCATCTACTGTCAGCACTCCTGTGTTAAAACAAATTAGCCCAGTGATTAATGAATATCATAGTCAGTCTGTGGATTTTCTGTACAGAAGCCTTAGTGTGAAATCCATCAGCTTCCAAGTTAGCGAGATGATTTCTAGACCAAAATCATGCCCCTGTGGACTTCAGAAGCATGTGGGAAAGGGCTTCAGATGATAGACTTGAGTAGGACAATGCTTGGTTCTCTAACAGATGGAAGACAGGTGAGGTTTGGTGCCCATTCCAGCCTCTGTTGTTAGGACAGAATAGATAGGGGCCTCATTCATAGGATACATAGACACAGCCTAGCATAAGGAAGTCTGGAAAGCAAAGAGCCATACTCTTCTAGAATGGTTTTCTAACACATAAAGCTATAGACTTTAGTGAGAGGCAGACTCACAGAACATCCTTTAACACTTTTCCACATGCTGAAAAGTAACCTCACTCTCATATGGTTTACAAGCACTAAGAAGATATAATTTGAAAACATGTAAAGTTAACTCTGGAATAAGCTGAGCAAAACTGAGACTTCCATGTTTGTCAGGCTACAAGAGAAAAGTTTTTTGTCCATGTTAAGATAGCATTTGACCTGTTTAGAACACTACACGTAGTTGATATGTAAAATATTACAAATGTACTAATATGTACATATGCAACCATTCCCATATTGCTAAGCTTTTTATTATAATGTTTTAAGTCTATGTACATTCACACACCTGTACATACATGAATTGCTGAAGCACATTATCTTACAAACTTATTCAGAGATGACTTAGCAACTGTGAGCATGCACTGCTCTTACAGAGTAAGATTTGGTTCCAGCACACACATCTGGTGGATCACTGTCACCTGTAACTCCAGTTACAGACACTTAGTGCCTTCTTCTGGCCTTATGTAAATATTCAACTTCTCACCATTTCTTTGCAGGGACTCAGCTTATACTTGAGTTGATCATCTTGAGGTCTTTCCCCAGTTTCTTCATTGGCTGTTCTCTGCCTTTCACGCTTCAAAACTTCTTTCAAAGATTTGTTTTTATTTTTTATTTATGTGTATGTGTATGTGAACATGTTTCAGAAGCCAAGAAATGGAATTAATTCTAGGGAACCCTGGTGTTACTGGTGGTTTTGAGCCACCTAATATGGCTGCTGCAAACCAACCTCTGGTCCTGTAGAAGACAAAGCCTTGCTTCAACCCTGACTTGGAAATTTCTGAAGAGAATGTTTTATTTCCTTTATTTTGTTTTATCTATTGGCATATGTGACTCCTGGTTCTTGGGGTAGAGTCTCATGCCCCTTTGGCATCATTTCATGGCATTGTGTGTTCTTATCATATCCTGTCAGAGGCGTATGCTGCCAGCAAGACTAAGCAGGTAGCATGTGCTATGGATTATATTGCTAAGGGCTCCTCTACTGGACTTCCCGTAGTTAGTCTTTCAACAAGTAAAAGTAGTGTACAAAAATATTTTGAGATTATGCAAACATTGTATTTCTAATTTTTACTTTTCCCAGCTATTTTAACACCTGCCAATGATTCTCATATGGAAAAATTGTATATGCTTGCCACATTCTGACTTCCCATCTTCAATAGGTGCAGGCTCTTCCTGCGTCTACTCATTTTAAGTTCACTTGGAGAGTCTCTTACTTTTGGGGAGTCAGTGGCATAAGTTTGGACACCCCCACATTTATGACTTGATTTGGACACCCCCACATTTATGACATGAGTTTGGACACACTCACATTTATGACATGAGTTATACAAAGTCATTACCGTGTTCCCTCATTCTCTTGTACACGCTCACTGAGATTAGACTGTTGGGTGCCTTTGCCAGGTAATTTCTGTGTCCTTTATTGTGTGCACCAAGTTTTTGAACATTTAACTTTATATTCAACAAGATGATGCTCCAGGCTGATCTAGAACTTTCTTTGGACCAATTCCTTCATTAAGGAATCTTAGTTCCTTTTACTTGACAGTAACATTTAAAATCAAGTGCCTGTGACCATGATCATTTAAACTCATGATTACTGAAAGACACTAAGGCATATCTAGGGAGACTATATTGAGATGTACATATGTTTACATACATTCATACAGATACACGCTTATGTATGTGTGGAAAATCTATATGAGGAATGTCTTCATTTACATATTTAATTGCTTTTACACTTATTGTGTATCTATTTAATTTTAGAAGGTGGGGCACATGCCAAGTCAAGAGTGTGGTGGTCCAAAGAAAACTGCAGAAGTTGGTTCACTACTTCTACCACATGTGTCCTAGGAATTATGCTCAGGTCCTCAGGCTTGCAAGCAAGAGTTTTTATACATTGAGTCATTTCATCATACCTCTCAGTTTATTTCCATATTTATTTATTTTAATTATTATGTTTGATGCAGATGACTATTTTATCTGATTCCATATATGTGCACCATGTACTCGTCCGATGTCTCCCAAGGAATTATGTGTGGTTGTGAGCTGCTGTGTGAATGCTAGGAGTGGAAACCTGGTCCAGTGCAAAAGCGACAAGTGCTCTTAAACTAAGAGCCATCTCTCCAGCCCATAATCCATGTCTGATTTAAATTAATGAATTCACCCTTCTCTGATTCGAATCTACTCTACAAAGCCTTTTATTAAAAAAAAAAAAAAAAGTGGCATTGAAACTTGGCTTGAATTTCCACGATGCATTTGCTTATTTTCTAACCTATCTTTCTATCTGTCCCCCAGTTCTACACAAACAAACATGCATGCACATGCACAAGTGCACATGTGCATGCACACACACACACACACACACACACACACACACACACACAAATAAAGTATGAGTTGTCATACATGCTCTAGGGAGTGGGAAATATAGTGTTTATATGTGCATGTGTACATCATATGTGTGTGGGTGCATGAGCACATGTGGTGTCAGGAGGCTGGCTGGCTAGAGCAATATTTGTATCCATCATTTGTCTTTAGCATTTCATACTGGTAGTCCAATTGGTGCTCGTCTCTCTGACTCTAACCCTTTTGAGTTTTATAGAGTAATTACTCTGACCAGTATACCATACTGACTCCTTAGCAATATTCAATATTCTGCCACACTGTTATGCCATATTCGGCATCTCATGTGGCTTATTCTGGTTAACTCTTCCAAACCCAGTATTTTCAACATAAAAAGAGGAAGTAAAATATAATTTTACTTTTTTCCCCTTTGTTGATATGCGTGCATAATAGAATACTGAAAAATAAGAATATCAAATAAATACACAACTATATTTCCAATTTTTTAATCCCTGGTTAGTTAGTCATTCTCTTTTCTTAGTTGTTGTTATTATTATCAGCACATAGTTCTTGTAGCAAAGGATATTGTCGCCAATATAACTACTTCTCCTGGTAATGACATCTTCTTTAGTACTCAGTGGTGGAAACAATGTTTGAACTGAAATCTTTATAGTGCCATGGGTATAATCTTATAAGAATGGTGTGTGTGTTTTCTCTGGTAATGAAATACCAGTCACTTTTCATCACAGTGTCTCCACTAATAGATCAAAAATTGTACATATATCTGGTTGCAGGTTTGTGCTTTCTTCTTTATTGCATGCAACTTTTAAACATCTAACATTTAGTGCTCCCTGGGTCACATACCTGAGTCAGAACAAATTCTAAACACGAGGAACTGACATCTATAATCACAATATTGTAGGGCTTTCTTGCTTATTTTTCTATCTTTATATGTGTGTGTGCTCAATAGACTTATATTTTGTAAAAAATATAAGTAGATAAAAAAAACCCACCTCAATATCTTTTGCAAGAACATACTCTCAGGGGTTGGTAGATACAATTAATGAAAATGAAACGTATTTAAAAAGCCATATAGAAGCTTACTTTCATGTAAGAAAATTGAAAATATGCCTGTAGGGGGTGGTAGACAACCCATGAGGAAAAGGGGGAAATACTGAGGGTTAAAGATTTAAAGAGGGGCAGGAGGAAGAGAAGGGTAAAGTGCTGAGTTAAGTAAACTCAAAGCTAAAAATGTCTTATGGAGATACTCCAGTTTGTATACTAATGACAAAATACATTTTAAAAGAACTTTGAATACAGGTTCCCTGCTTATGAGGATAGTGCTGCCTTAGATAACCCAGAAGACATAAGGTATTAAAAGAAAAGCTTGGTTCCAAGTGTGGGATACCTCCCTACAAGTTAAGGGAGACCCAAGAGATCTCTGAACACATCACACAGGATGTTCCAATTGCTCTTGGTGGGTCACCAGAACTGGATGGTGAGACCCTATTGCCAATGAAACAGTACACTGTGGTTGATGACAAAGAGAAGTAAGTTTTGAACTGACTTGGAAACTTCCTCACTACTATCTAGCTTTCATAGCATCAGAAGGTGTGGTGATGCTTATTATAAAAGAAAAAAGACATCTACTGATGTCTTATGCATTGCTGGACCTGGCATGCTAGGATAATGACCTCTCATTTAAATGTGCTCACTGGTGTAATAGCATCATGGTTCTCATTGATGTAGTGCACTGATTTCACAAAGGATTTTAGGCTTTGTTCACAGGAGAAAAATCTATACCCTGTACTATGAATTTTCTCAGGAACCTATGGCTAGGAAGATCAGGGGACCCAAAGCAATGCCTACTATGGTGAGTTTGAAGATGGCCATGTTGTTCAACCACCTTCTAAATATTTTTGTATTTATACCTATATATCTTTTCTGTCAACTTTAGTTAAAATCTTCTTTTTTTTTTTTTTTTTTTTTTTTTTTTGCAGTGTCCAGTGATCCACAAAGAGACTCATGACTGATCGAAATGCTAAGAGTAAGTCACCATGGAGTACTCCATCATGTATGGGATATACAGCAACCATCCAACCTCAAGGCCCAGAGAATTCTGAGGAAGAGAGGGTACAAAGAATATCAGAACTGAAGGATGGGGAAGAGTGCTGTGTATATTGCCTGCTGAATATGGCATGTCCATTGTTCTCATGAGCTAACAATAAGTGTGAATAACTGCACTGGAATTCCACAGAATCAAGCCTGTCGTAATTCCAACATGGGTGGGAAGGAGACTCAGTAGCCTCCTCACCTCGCTGAGAAGCTATTGACCGCAGACCATTGCAAGGGAAGAGAGAGTCATCTTTCTTTGGATATATGGCCACAGGTAGGCTGTCCATGCTCCAGTGAATCGCCCCACATATACATACGTTCTGGAAGCACTAATTGGATTCAGTGAGGTACTTAAAGAAACAAGGACAAGTTCTGAGGGGAACATTTTTCAGGGAACACATTAAGTTAGAAAAAGGAAATGAAAGACACGATGAAAATACACTACATATATGTTTTAAGTAGTCAAAGGATAAATCGTTATTTTTTAAATCTCTATTTTTTAGAATTAATTTGTTTCTACAAAGGAGTTAACAGAAAACCCCAAGATGAAATGTTTACAGTACATGAAAACATTATTAGGGGTCATCTCGGATCAGACAAGGTGTTGAGTCAGATGTTATTATCATCTCATTTAAGAATAACAAGGTAATCCTACACCTTGGATTGTCTTTCACTGTCAGACTTGGAGGATGAAAGAAGAGACACACTGCACATGTGATGTGCCTGTACATATAGATGACAGGAGTGTTCGGGTGTGAGTACTTGCACGAATGTTCTATTGCACGGGTGGAAATACATCAACAATTTCCGGTGTCTATCTTTAACTTCCACCTGGCTTGAGCAAGGATTTCTTGTTGCTCAATATTGTGTATACCAGGCTGAATAGTTTGTGAGTTTCCAAGGATTCTCCTGTCTTAGACACATGGAGTTGTAATGGTGGTGCTGTCATGATGGTGCTGGGACTCAAACTCTGGTCCTCTAGAAGAGCAGCCAGTTCTCTTAACCACTGAGAAATCTCTCCAGCTTGAAGAATTAAAAGAAAATAAAACCTTTTTTGCATAATTACCTCCTTAACCGAAAAGGTCTAAAGCTGCAATAGAAATATTTGGCTTGGAAGGTTGTAGGCTTTCTATGTGCTTTAGTAAATCCCAACTTTAGGAGAAATTATGTGTTTGCAGAATGTTGCTGGGTTTCTAGACAGAGAGCCTTTCCTGGTGGTACCTGGTACTATCAACAAGAATCTAAAAGAACCTCAGATTTAAGTAAATGAGTAAAACGAGCTATTGAACAAACACCAGGAAAAAGTTTGCCACAGTCATCTGACTACTCCATCACCTTGGTCCAACACTGCATCTCTCTGTCTCTGTCTTTTTCTTACCAGAATAGTTCATGAAACTAAATAAAGTGTATAACTTTCAAGTGCCACGGTGTCTCTGCTGCCCTAATTCAGTTCAGTCTTGGCATAGTGAGTGCTGGAGATCCCCTTCATTCACAGCACTGAGGCACAGGGAACACTCGGTTTAGCTTCTCTTCTATTGTTGTACTATGATACCAGGGCGACTTAGAGAAGAAGCAGGTTATTGCTTGCTTACTGTTTCAGAGGGTTGAAGTCCACGACCAGCATGGCAGCAGGCAGGCAGATAGGCAAAGTGCTGGAGCAGTACCAAAGGACATACACATGATCCACAATTAGAAAGGTAAGAGTTAATTCACAACGTCATGGGCTTTTGGAACCCCAAAGGCTGTCCTGAGTGGTATGCCTCCTCCAACAAAGCCGCACCTCTTAGTCTTTACCAGGCAGTGTCACCAACTGGGGACTGATTATTAGATATATTAGCCTATTTGAACTCACCACAATATTGGTAAAAATCTTGTTTTCTATGAAGATATGGAAATGTTATGAGCATATCACAACATATTATAAATTTAGATTTTTATAATGGATGTAGCTAACCATATTTTATTCATATATTCCTTATATTTATTAATAAATATTATATATATAAACCAGAAGATATATATGTACATATATATACATACATATATATATGTGTGTGTGTGTGTGTGTGTGTGTGTGTGTGTGTGTGTTCTGTTGTTTGTTACAAAATGAATGCTAGCTATACCTTAATCATAATGGACAAAAATCATCTCACCCTAAAGATGAAACTGATGAATTGACATATCAGCTTTCTTGATTTGTTTTTTGTGCACATGGCCCAAGAGACCCAACTTCCTTTACACAAAAATTCCTTTACTTGTTTGCTTGCTTTTTGATGGCCAGTTCATTGTGAGTAGACACTATTTTTCGCATTTTTCATTAATTACCCTGGCTGGTTTAGGCCTACTATTTGTGTCTTACATTAAAGACTCTAACAGTTCTAACAGTGTATGTAATCTCATTAGATTAAAGTCAGTGCCCTAATGTTTAGAAGAAGCTCAAGTCTTAGAAAAAGGTAGAAACAAAAATGGTCAAAGTCAAAGAACATAGAATAATAAAACCCAAATTTGACATTTACCCATGATCCTTCACACCTCAGTACAGTGACTTCAAGGATACAAGGCTTGTGATTCTTCCTGTCTCATTACACAGAGAGTACCTTCTTTTGTTAAAATGATCAGCAAGATTCTAATTTAGTGACACGCACACATGCACACACAGACACACACATGCATGCATAAGCATGAGCACACATACACCCTTAAAAACAATCAGAAACAAAATTATCTTAATACCCAACTTTTGAGCAAGAAAGACTATAAATGAAAATGAATCACAAAATGTTCCTGACAATGTTCCTAATAATACTTTTAAAAATCAAGTGTGTTTTATTGAACTCTGTTTTGATACATTAAGTAGTATTGCAAATGTTTCCTATGTTGCTAACTTTTTGATACTGAGACAGTATACTTAAGCTATGGTCTTGAACTTATACTGCAACAAGGCATTGTAAGTCTAGAACAGAGAAGTGGGTTGCAAAGTTAGGGGAACAGGAACGATTGTCATTACTGTAATTGTCCTAATACTTGCTCATGGTCACAAACCCTGACGTCATAATGACCTGAATGTCAGTGTTCAGAAAAGTGCAGGAAGTGGAGTTCATTGTGACTGGGGTACACCACCTTCACCAGGAAAGGAAAGGGAACCTGAGAAATCCCAGGGCGGTTTAACCTTCCTTCATTTATCAGTGCTTATTGACAATGAGTTGGCTGTGCCTCTTGTCATAGCTCTGCCCCCATGAAGTGGAGCAGACCAGATGAGTACTCTTCAATATGGTCACATGTGTCAGTATTTTGTTATTGATTGCTGGTTAGAGCTGTATCTTTCTACATTATAAGAGATAGCTTGTATTGTGGAGCAAGGTAAATGAGAGAGGTTAATATTGAGGTTAATAAATGGAGATTAATATTTTTGGCATTTATGGAGTTAATTGTTTTCCTTTAGCATACACTGAGTAGTTATATAATATAAAAAGCTCTTTTTTATATCCCTCACTGCATACTGGGACTTTACATATAGAATGTTCCCACCCCCGCCAAAGGAAAAAAAAAATTCAGTCGTTGCCAAAATCTACATTTTCATTTGGCGAACTAGTTAAATCTATTCATAATCTGGTGCCTGAATCAAATTTCAGAGCCGACTAGACTGCCTTGGCTCCTGGTTTTTGTTGCTCAACCTGTCTCCGACTGAATTTAGCTATGATGTTACATCTTTCGCTGCAGAATTTCTAATAAGGGCGGCTTGTTTTCCTTTGCCACTGAAGGGTTCATACACAAGATTCAGCATTTGCCGAGTAGTGGCTCACTCGGAGCCACCATGAAGCAGACTTTAGAAAGCAACTCCTTCTTTAACTCCTTTGCTTCATTTTTCTCCTCTAAATGTTCACCACAATAGCTATAACTCAACAGAAAATCCGTGAACTTCGTTGTGAAGACACAGTAAAGGATCAAGAGAAAGTCATGAAGACTTAAGGATGTCCTTGTGAAGACAGACAGTGGCTTTGTGTTTGTATGGTGGGAAGAACGTGTGAGGACCAATGAGGATCAGACAGGATTGTTATCTGGCAGAGGGCTTTGGTATTTTTTGCTTGCAAGATATCCTGTGAGAGGACAAGGAATGTGGGAAGAAAAGACAGCATTGAGAAGTCTGTGGACAGACCTCAGGAGAGCTGGAGTTTCAATTGAAATGAGAAATTTGAATGTTGGCTTTGTTGCTGGTGGTAAATATAGTTTTTATTCTACTGTGGAGGCTAGGTAGCACATCTTGTCTACCAACTGGGAAACAGATTGGATGATTAGCCTATAGGTTGCTCCTTTAAGGGAACCCATATAAAGTAAAAGTTAAACATTTTCCTCTGCTCAAAAGAAGTATTACTCTAGTTTCTTTTTCTGAAAGGAGTTCTAAGCTTTGTGATTCATGAGAAGCATCAAATTCCATGCCATGACCATGTTCATTTAAACACAGCTGTAGAATTATTTGCAATGATACAAAAAAAATCACTGTAAAGGATTAAGATGGAGAAAAAGCACATGCATATAGCACACCATTTGGAAATCAAAGATGGAATGGTTTTAAGTTAAAGGAGAAGTAGTATATCATGAGACCTTGTCTCAAAAAAGTAAATGAGATAAATAGAGATAGATACAGAGTTGTGGATAGATGGATAGATGATAGGTAAGGGGAGAGAGAGAAAGAGAGAGAGATCAGGTTATGATTAATGTTTACAAGTTAGTAATGTTTTGAACTCTGTGAGCCATAGAATCCCCATAATGTTTTCTGAGATCTGGCACTATAGCTCACAGAAGCAACCAGAGATAATAAACATATAGGCATAGCTATCTTTTCAATAAATTTTTATTTAGAAAAGAAAAATGACATTTTTGCCTTCTGTCACTACACCACTGGTGGTGGGCTCAGTTACACTCATATGCAGTGAGAAATGATAGAATATTGTCCTTTCCTCCTTCAGTTTCAGAAGCAAAATGTGAGGTGAAGAGTTTAAAAGGAGAAAAGATTTATTTTAACTCACTGTTTCAGCAATTTGTGTGCATGGATTCTTGGTTCTGTTTCTGAGTCTGAGGTAAGGCTGCATATCTTGGAGAGATGGGCATGGCTCAGGAAAGCTGCTCACTTCTTGGCAACCAGAAGCAGAGAAAAAAGAAGGACAAAGAACACAGTCAGAGAAGAATTGAGAAAGGGAGGGAGAGGGGAGGTGATCAGAGACAAATCATATCCCTCAAAGACATGTTCCCAATAAATTATTGCTTTCTTTTTTTCACCATTTTTTAATTAGATACTTTCTTTATTTGCATTTCAAATGTTATCCCCTTTCCTGGTTTCCTCTCTAAAACCCCCCTATCCATTCCTCCTACCCCTGCTCACCAACCCACCCACTCCTGGCCCTGGCAATCCCCTATACTGGAGCAGGACCAAGAGCCTC
Source organism: Mus minutoides (assembly GCA_902729485.2). Classification (NCBI taxonomy): domain Eukaryota; kingdom Metazoa; phylum Chordata; class Mammalia; order Rodentia; family Muridae; genus Mus; species Mus minutoides. Next base: position 13,137 of record CACVCL010030796.1, read on the forward strand.
TCCTCTGATTAGGCCATCCTCTGCTACATATGCAGCTAGAGCCATGAGTTCCACCATGTGTTTTCTTTGATTGGTGGTTTAGTCCCAGGGAATTCTGGAGATACTGATTAATTCATCCAGCTCCTTCATTGGGGACCATGTGCTCCATCCAATGGATGGCTGTGAGCATCTACTTCTGTATTTGTCAGGCACTGGCAGAGCCTCTCAGGAGACAGCTATATCAGGCAACTTATTATTTTCAACTAGGGTCCATTAATAGTCTATTCTAATATGAAATCATAAAAGTATTTTATACTAAAGTATCTTTATCACCCTGTTAATCTAATCTACTCTTTGTTTTTGAAGATTTATTTATTTTACAGGTATATTTTGTTGCACGCGTACCCATGCATGCACGCATATGTGTGTGTGTGTGTGTGTGTGTGTGTGTGTGTGTGTGTGTGTGAGGGAGAGAGAGAGAGAGAGAGAGAGAGAGAGAGAAATAGAGAGAGAGGAGAGAGAGATAGTGTTGGTAGGAGGACACTAGGGAGAATTGGAAAGTGGTAGTGCTGGATGGACATCATCAATATAAATTGAATAAATGTATGCAAATGTAAATATCTCAGAAACACTTAAGGAAATATTCAACATTCATAGCCACCAGGGAAATGCAAACCAAAACTACTTTGATATTCCATTGTACACATCTCAGAATGTCTACAAGCAACCACGCCAGTCACAGCTCATGCTTGCAAAGATATGGAGCAAGGAACGTGCACATCTACTGCTGGTAGGAGTGCAACCTTATACAACTACTATGGAAATCAATATGACAAGTTTCTCAGAAAATTGGGAATCAATATACATCACTTATCATCTATACCACTCTTAGACATATCCCTAAAGGACACTCCATCCTACCACAAGTACATTTGCTCAAGTTTATTATAAGTTTATTCATAATAGCCATAACCTGGAATGAACTTAGATGTCACTAAACTGAAGAATGGATAAAGAAATTATGGCACATTCACACAATGGACCATTACTCAGTGGTTGAAAAGAAGATGACCCCCTGAAAAATGGAGGCAAAAGGATACAACTAGGAAGGAAAAAAATCATCCTGAGATAGATACCCACACCCAAAAAGATAAATATACTATGCATTCAATTATAAGTGAGATATTAGCTGTTGAGTAAATGGTATCCAAGCTACAATTCATTCACAGATGCAATGAGGTAAGGTGAAGAGGAGAGATCTACGTGGATTACGTGGATCTCTTGGAGAAGGTAAAATAGAATATATTCCACATGTAGACTGAGGACAGGTTGGGGTTCATGACAGGGGGAATCAGGTTGGAGGTGCTTTAAGAGTATGGGACAACTAGCTGGAATTGGGTGGGGACCTTAAGGGGATGATGTGAAAACCTAGTTCAGTGGAAACTTTCTAGAATCTAAGAGTGACCCTAGTGAGAATTCCAAGTGGAGTCTGAACTGGCTATCTTTTGTAGCTAAAAAGTCTCTACTGATGAGTTGTCAACCATTGACATCCCTTGGAGATTCCTAAACAACCCAGGCTGTTACTAAAGAGAAGGTTAATGGAAACTGACAGCAAGGACACATTGAAGAGGACAACTCCCACTCAATGCATTGAACATAGAGAAGACAACCTGTTGTAGGCTTGGAGCCTTCACCCCTACATTGCAGTCTCTTTGGCATGAAATGATACTCAGCAGGCTATGAAAAGAGAAACCTGAATACCAAAACCTGAGGCCTACAGTCAGTGGCCATGAGCAATACTGCTTGCTGATAAAATATAAACTGATTTCCTACTAATTGGTGTACTTCATGAGTTTTCAGTACTGAACTACATCTCATATTCCTCTCTCTCTCTCTCTCTCTCTCTCTCTCTCTCTCTCTCTCTCTCTCTCTCTCTCCTTTCTTCCTCTACAATTTCCTAGGTGGGAACTGCTCTGGCTCTTTGTTTTATCATCACTATGAAAAATGTCTGTTCAGGTGAAAGAAAATCCAAACTGAATTTCTATTAACTTAAGCATATTAAGCCTGTGTTGACATCGACCTTCTTTATACTTATTTCTGTGTGCCTACTACCTTGCAATTCTCACATTTTTTATGTATATCCAATAATTAATTAATTGGATTATTTAAAACTCTATTGTTTTACTTTTTATCATTTAATGGGGTTGAATGATCCTGAAGGAATATTATTTAGGATATCAGTGTTATTAAAACATTCTCCACACCACCCATGACTTTTGGCACCATAATCAACAGTAAAAACATGATAAAGTCAAATAAACAAGCAAGAAGATAGGATAAGGAAGAGAAATAAACCAGTTGTTAATCTTATAACAAGCTGTGATAGTCCCTTCCCAAGCTCTTTTTCATTGGAACTTGCTGTAAAACTTTGAGAATGCAAATTTGGATCCTTAGAGCCTTTATAGAAAACTAAACCCAGTGGCAAGCACTTCTAGTCATGGATGTAGTGAAATAGAACAGAGAGATAAGTGAGTGCCTAGAACTTTCTGGCCACTAATTTAACCTACGTGGGAAAGCTGCAGGGCCAATAAAAGACCCAGATGGAAGATTGCTAAGAAGTGACAACCAATGCTATTCTTTACTCCCCATGTACACAAGTGACCCTCACACACTGTATACTCCCAAACATGAATAAACATGTAAAAAAGTGAAGAAAAAGCTGGAACTACTACTACTGTAACTATGATGGCTGATTTGGGAGCTTACTACATATTTCCACTTATCTACTTCTGGTCGATGGACAGTGATATTAAATCAATAATACACATATAAAACTCTACATTCCATAAATGATGCCACCCAAAATTCTCCTTGTATTATCCAAATTCAACAGTACAGTAAAAAAAATCACTAAGGAAAGAAAGTAATATCTGCCTATGACCGTGTTATAACGTTTTTAGTAAAACTTCATCTCCACTCTTGGGAAATATAGAAAACAAAATAAAACAAAAGCAAACAAACAAAAAACAGATAGTCATTGAGTTACACTGTTTTCTTATTACAGATGGATCTCTGTGTTTGAGGCCAGACTGGTTTATAGAGTAAGTTTCAAGATGGCCAGGGTTAGCACAAATACACCCTGCCTCAAAAGCAAAAGCAAAACAAAACAAAACAAAAACAAAAACAAACACAAACAAACAAACAAACAAACACCCCAACCAACCAACAATAACAACAACCAAAAGGCTGACATTACAGTTCAGCAAGGCTCAATGAATTTTCTTAGCTCTTACCTTTGTTTGCCCTCCCCCTTACACTTACCTCTTCTTGGCCATCATTCAAATAATGCTATTTGTATATTTGTATATACACAACAAGGAATCATTTAACATTAAGGTTCTTTCCAACAAAATACATGTTTACTTTTTATGGAGATGTAGAGAAATATACACAATTTGGAAAACAGGTATTGTCAGAGTTTGAACATAAATTCTCCTAATTTCTGATTTAGAGCTCAAAGACTCCAAGGTAAGTAAGTATATGTCAGCTGGAGATAGACTTCACACTAGGCATAAGCAAAGACAGCTTTGCTCTTTGTCCTCAGACTAGAACAGCCCCAAATCCAAACCCAATTTCTACTAATTTAAGCCCATTTAACCTGAAGAGAAAGCCAAGAGGGTGGGTTGGTTAGGGTCATTTACTCTGCCAAGTTTGGGTGGGTTTGTACTCGCTGAGGGTTGGTGCCAGGCCTGATCATTATAAGCTGGCACAGTAAAGTAAGCTACCACACCTTTAATGAACTTAATTCCCTTAGTTTGACAGAATTCCCATTTCCAGTGATTCACACTTTATGTTTTAGACACTTCTCCTATAGGTGTTTGCCAAATACCTTTCCTGGAAGCCAAGCATTGGGTTAGTTAAAAACTAGTACCAGGGAGAGGACCATCAAGAAATCAATTTCTGCTCTTCTGTAAATCATATTAAGACATTTGGGCTATCCAGGTTCAAAAGCATTCAGGGTGACTATCACACTCCCCTCAGATTGTGTACCTATCCATTGTGATTTGGTTGGATTTTACACAATTAGGTAGGTGGCTAGGTTCTTGTGAACAGACTGTGAAAACTATTAAATCTAGACAGATAAAAATGTGTTAAATTTTCAGTAGCTGCTAAATGCCATCACTAGGAACTTGATTCTATCACGGGGAGGGGGTGGGGAGGGAGAAGGAGAGAGCATTGTTTAGAGACAGCAAGTAAAGCTTACCAGAATTGAAACAGTGTAGTTCTCAATCATTGGTCTGTGAGTGATAACTGGTTTCCCTTAGGGTTTGTGAGGCTGGAGGGGGCAGAGGATACAATCTTCCTTTCTCCTCGCATCTCAGCAAGAGGGATAACAAGGAGTAGCAGCAGCTTTGTTGAGAGAAGGGAATTGGATGTTTTATTTTGTTTAGATTTATTTATTTCATTATATAGGTACGAATGTTTTGGCACCATATATGTGTGCTGACAATTTATATGCCTGTTGTCTACTGAGTACAGAAGAGGGCATCAGACTCCCTGAAACTAGACTTATAGACAGTTGTGAGTCACCATGTAACTGCTGAAAATAGAACCTGGGCCTTCTGCAAGAGCAACAAGTGTTCTTAACCACTTACCCAACTCTTACGCCCCCCCAAAGTATTTCAAATGTAATACCAACCTCAAGCCGTAAATTTTTTATTCAACATCAATGACTATTAAGTATTAGAACTAAGAACAAGCTCCATGTTTTGGTTCTAAAACCTTTATCATTTGTTAGCAAATTGCCATGTGTGAGTATGTGTATATATGCTTGGTATCTGTCATGGCTCATGTGTGGAGGTCAGGGGGAAGTTTGCTAGAGTTGCTTCTCTCCTTGCATGATTTAAATTCCAAGGATCAAAATCAGGTCAAGATGTTGGTAAGAGCATCTTTGTAGTGTGCTTGGCTTAATGCTGCTTGTATTAGAATGTTAACTTTGCTCCCCCAAACTGCTTACATGCATGTCTGCAAGTAAGACCCTGTCTCCAATTGGTTCTGCTTGGTCAATAAAGATGCTGGAAGCCAAAGGATGCGCTAGGCAGACAGAGGGGAGGCTTTTAGGAATCCTAAGCTTGGGACAGAGGAACGAGGAAGAAGATCTGCCATGCCAGGAGAAGGAGAAGGAGAGGAAGGACGCATGGCCTTAGAAAGAAATTCATGGGCTGCTGGGAATGTAGCTCAGTGAGAAATTATTTGATTCACATGAACAAGCTCCTAGGTTTCATACTCGGTGCTGTAGATGAAAAAACGAGCAAACAAATGTAATAACCGAGTCATGAAAGGAGATGGAAAGATGGCTTAGCAGTTAAGGGAGGTCACTGCTCTTGCAGACCACCTTAGTCTGATTCCCAGAACCCATGCTGGATAGCTCAGAGCCACCCAAAACTCCAGAACCAGAGGACCGGAAGCCTCCTACTGGACTCCAAAGGCAGCTGCCCTCAAGCTCACATACCCATTCCACTCTCACACACAAACACGTGCTTTAAAAAAAAAAAAGTGTGTCTTTAGAAAAGCAAATGCTGTATTTATTGTTTCATGCAGCTTTGGGGACTGGGTCATTACATATTAATAGGGTGTCTTTCTATTGTATTCAACAAAATGTGACTGAGTATGGATTTATGAATACATTCTCTTCATTTCTAACTTTTGGTTCTTCCCTAGTCACTTTCTCCTCCTTTCCACTTGCTTGTCTGATGCCTCCTCTCTGCCCCTGAGCATTCCCTTTACAAATACATAAAGAAAACCTTTGCTCTTCTTTCTAGAAAAATCCACTTTGCAGTCACACCTTCAGGTGATGTGATTTTAGTATGTAGCTGCCCGGCGCAATCCCTTTGGTCTCTCTGTGTGTCCTGTAGACTAAGAAGTTTAGAAATCTGCCATGAATTTTTCATTGCCACTCTGATGACAATGTCAGCATTCTATAATAAAACAGTTGTCAGGGCTTCTTTCAGAAATGCAGAGTGCTTACCCTTTTCATCTGATTGAGCTTTCTGCTTCTCAATTGTAAGTGGGCATTGCCACCTGGTGGAAAAAAATACTGAGGGGGGTTGGATGGTCACCTTTCAAGAAGCACAGATGTCATGTTTATACCAACTGGAGGGCTCTACCCTATTATTCCACTACACCACCTAAAACAATTAAGTCCAAGCAAACATAGCCAACGACATGATTTCAATAATGTCAGATTGTCTGTCATTGGAGAACAGAATTGTCTGAGGGGCTATTTGTTCTACTTATTAAAACTCCATGGATCTATTTCCACCTCGTTATAGAATTTTCAACCTTTTTCCTAATAATTTTAAATGACTTTTCTTCGGGTATTTTTCAGCCTTATTTTCAATAATGCTCATGTCCTCAAAATATATCTCCTTAATATTAACCTCATTTGTGTCTGAGCTATTCTTGACATTTTTTTTCTTCTTTTCTATTTGCAGTTTATGTCCACTGACCCTTGGTTTTATCTTCCTACATTCAAACAACCCCCTTTAATTTCTCATCTTTCATTTCTGGGTCCTTAAAAGTAGTATGGGTATGATTTATGCAAGTGGTACTCTCCAATCCTTATAGCCCTTGAACTCTTGGCAACCTCAATTTCATCCTTAAAATTCTTCCTTAGTTTCCAGATGTGTGGCTTCCTAATTCCATCCTCACAGTGTCTGTCATCTCCCCATCTCTGTCTCTGTGTCTCTGTATATGTGTATCTGTGTCTGTCTGTCCATCTGTCCACCTATCCACCTATCCATTTATCTATCTGTCTGTGTGTCTATCTATCTATCTATCTATCTATCTATCTATCTATCTATCTATCTATCTATCTATCTATCATCTATCTATCATCAATCATCTATTTATCTAACCATCCATATATCCATCTGTCCATCCATTTCTTTTTTTTTTTTCTTGGTTTTTCGAGAAAGGGTTTCTCTGTGTAGCCCTGGGTATCCTCAAACTCACTTTGTAGACCAGGCTGGCCTTGAACTCAGAACTCTGCCTGCCTCTGCCTCCCAAGTGCTGGGATTAAAGGCGTGTGCCACCACTGCCCGGCACCATTTGTTTTCTCACCTCTTCTACTAAGTTAAGGGCACCATTCCCAGTATTCAATATTATAAATTAAAAAAATGAACAGTCTATTGCATAGTCGCTCCCTATCGTTGTGGGCTTCTTTTAAACTCTTAAACATATTCAGTTTTCTGAACCGAAAATCTTTGTCTCTTTTAGTCACTATTGTGAGCTCACAGCTGTGCAATCAATGTTTATTGATAAAGAAGTGAATGGGGACTGGAAGGATGGTACAGCCTGCAAAGGTCCTTGTCACCAAGCCTGATGACCTGAACTCAATCCCCAAACTACACATGGGGAAAGGCGGGAGTTGACTTCTCGCGAGTTGTCCTTTGCCCCCCCCCCCCCCCGCACATGTGCCACAGCACATGCACGCCCCAAGGACAGGATAAACAAATAAGTATAATGCGAAATATTTTTAAAAAATGAATTAACACACGTTTCCATAGCAACACCCAGCTCTATGTCCCGGTCCTTCATTTTCATTTCAGGAAGTAAGAACACTCGTTTAGATTGTAGAATTCCAGTGTGGGGGTGTGTCAACATTGCATGCATGGAGGGTATTCAAAACCAAGCTTCCTTGGAGGCACTTCCAGATACTGTGGATGACGAGGAAAAAAATGTGTGTGTGGATTTGAACTAAGCGCAATATATTACTAACTAATATATTACTAACTAACACTCTGTCCTCCTGAGGGAATTCATAAAACACTACTTGCTTTGACTATTAGTGTAAAAAATTCCAAACCATTTCTGTAGATTTTACTCTCGTATGAGAACGTTCACTACGCTCATCGATTACACTGTTGTTTATATATTTCGTCTTTATGATAGTCACAAAACAGCCATGCAGCGCGTGCAAAAACTAAATTGTCCTTGGGATGCTTCACTTCCCATCTAGAGGTCTCTGATATAGTATATCCTTTATTCTGCTCCTAAAGCATAATTCATTCTTTATGGGAAATCATATGTCGACCACTCTCTAAGGGTGGAATTTTGGCCCTTTCCTTCAGAAGAATTGAATAAGATCCAAAAGTTAAAAGACGGAAACGGACAGGAACTAATAAAAATTTGTCTTTGCATCAACCAAATCACTTGCCGTGCATCGGGGTAACACTTTCCTGTAGTCCCAGCACTCAGGATGCTGAGGCAGGAGGATTGAGAACTCAAGCCCAGGTGGAGCTATTTAATAAGACCCTAACTGCAATGAAGCAAAAGGGAAAAAATCAATTTCTTACTCAATTGATTATTTTCTTGCAAAGAGAGTAAGACGTGCTTCTCTACATGTGAACAAAAGATTAAAGGATCACTGTGAATGTCGTCCACTATGTTTTTAACCAGTAAGTAGGAAATTCAAGAAAGCCTCATTTGACCAATAGCAGAGCTCTGATGAGCTTTTTGTTGGGAAGATGCCAACTCTTCTACCAAGGAATCTCTCATTGATAGGTGTCTGACTCTTTTCTGAAACTCTTTCCTATCTTCTATTTTCAACGTGATCCCACAGCTAGGTAGCAGCTTATATGCCAAGTGAGAGGCTAATTAATATCAAATATTAGTTAAATGAATAAAGGAGCAAATTATATTGGAAACTAATGAGGTGCTTCTTCCATCCCTCTCTTTAAAAATGGCTGTTCCTTTGAACCTTCGACCTAGACTTGAACATGCAGATGGACAGCTGACTTGTCCAGCTTTCGGTGGGAAATACGGGATACCAACCCTCTTTCAAGCATTCTCTTAGAGAAATAGTCACCTGTGCTCTTGGTGCACCAAAGCGGACATAGGAACTATATTAATTATTGGGTCTGTCTGTGTTCCAATATTACTTTTACATGCAAAAATAATAAAAGACAACAGGCCAGGGTTGATACCAAAATGAAGTACTATCTTGTTTATTATTGTTGCTGATTATAATTATTATTATTATTACCATCAATATCTAAGTTAATAATTGCCAACTGATTGCCCCTGGTTCACACCTGGAGTGGTCTTTATCTTGTTGCTACTGTCTGCAGGGTCGGGAAACTGGCTGCTGCTAGTCACCATAGCATTGCAGTGAATGGCGTGTGCTAATTGTGTTTTCGACAAATGAGAAAAAGATGTTACATTGTCCTGGAAAACCACAGCATAGATCTTAGAACTGGAATCTAAGGTTGAAATGTGCACTGACATTCACCCAAATCCAAAGCATGGATTCATCATGGTTTCTTTTGGGGTAGGTATGAGGTGATTTTCTTTGGATACACACTCTGATTATTACAGGTTGGCATATCATAGATAGGATGAAAACATATGTACCCATGTTTGATTCTTTTACATTTACTTATTTGTACATGTGAGGAGGCCTGTATCTGCCTCTGTTCCTTGCTCCCCACATCTGGTGTTTGTGATTGGGCAACCCATTTACAGTATAGATAATTAGAAAGCTCATTGGAGAAAGCTCTGCTTTCTTTTTCTTATACATTTGGTCATTTTTTGTTTCCATGTAAATTCAATCTCCCAGAACTCGACCTTTTGAGGACCCAGATACTTTTTCATTAAGGGCCTTCAGAGGAAGCCACCCCCACCACCAGACGTCTTTATTTAGTTTCCCTATTTTGCCTTCCTTTTTTTTCCCCCCTGCACTATTTGACTTCGTATACTTATGGTTCTTCCACTTATGTGTTGATTGTCAGTCCTTCAGCACTAATTGCTTCTCAGCTGGATGGAGACAGGGTATCCAAATTTATAAAAGGAGGAGAAAGAGAGAGCCAAGACAATGTGAGGAATCTTTCCTCCAAGTGTGGAATCTGTATACAAACTCCATTTTCACACAGTCTATATGAACAGTTCCCTAGGTTATTATGCCTAAGAATGCCTGCAATTTTTTTCCCTACTATCCTGATAGCACAGGAGAGGAGAGACTGTGAGATGTTCATCCTCCTCCGGTCTGAGTATAATATGTTCTTGTGCAATGGGTTGTCTCTAGGTGTGTATATTTTTCTACCTCTCAGCAAACACAAAATCTCAGTGTAGCATGGAGAGCTAACCACACCTGCCCACCCACATAGTATAAATTTAAGAAGTTACAGTTTGGGGAAATCCAAAGTGTGTCTCAAATGCTTCTATTAAAGCTGGATTTCTTTTCTTTTCTTTTCTTTTCTTTTCTTTTCTTTTCTTTTCTTTTCTTTTGTTTACTTTTCTTTTCTTTTCTTTTCTTTTTTAAAGGACAGTACCTAGAATTCATGAAGCTAGAAGCTTCTGGGAGTGGGGAGCACTTATTTGAACAGGACAGAGCACAGGTAGCATTTCCTGTATCCATGATCAGGAGGGGATCCTGACTGTCTACCCCTGTCTACATTAGAGGGTGAAGGAGGCAAGAGTCCTGCTTACCCGATGCATTTGCATATAGGATGTGGAATGCTGGGACAGTCTTCCTAGTTGCATTTTCTTATCAAGCAGGGTAGTTTAACTGGGATCCACACATAGGTCCTGGCTCTTCCCTTTTTCTCTTAAAGAATAGCTTTCTAAGGGTAGAGACACACACACCCTGGTGTTAGTGCTCCATGTTGTCTGGCACTGTATTTGTGAGCAGGATGCCTTATTCATAGGAAGCTATCCCCATATTATAAATCACAGGACTCTTCATTATTCCTAGAAGAAAGTGTGTGTGTGTGGGGGGGGGTATCTTCTTTTCTTGTAGCAAGGAGCATGTTGAGATTTGGATATTTAGTGAAATGGAGCTTTGTCTTCTGGGGTGAGAGAATTGACTTTCTCTAATTTTCATTTAGAATCCCCCATTTGAAGATAAGCTCAACTACTGATAAAGCATGAGCTGTGATGAGCAGCCATAGGCCGTGCATGTGTTAGTATGACACCAATGGAAGAAGACAGCAGAACCCAGGGGCCTCCCCCCCAGGCCACAAGGGCTTGGAAGCTTCACCAGAAACAGGAACTACAATGACATGGATTAAGTTCATGGTGCTGTACACATCAGGAGAGAGTCTTCCTTTTGACATCCACAGGATCAAATCCTGTTATTGCTAGAACTTTCTTTTTGGTGTGTATCCCAATAGGGTACTTAATGAAATACAGATGTTGTTTCTCAGAAAAAGAAAAGAGGTAATGCATGCCCCATCCCCAGGTATTCCCAGAGAACCCACAGCTAGAGGGGTCACACATTAAAATCACAAACAGGAAGGTGGAACTCGATGGGAGAAAGACAAAGGAAATGGTTTGTCGTGGTAATGTCTTCAAGACAAGAGAAAAATTCCCAATATTTTACGTTATACTCTGTGGGCCACTGAGCATTCTGCCTTTTCATACTCAAGTACTTCAAGCTGAATTTTTTTTTTCTAAATTTTCCTCTGAAGAATAAAATAAGAAGAGTGAAAGGGGGTACCTTCTCTGTGAGAGAAGCAGAATTAAGGACTCAAGGGATGACAGATTATTGATGGGTTAAACAGAGAATTGTATGGTTCCTGGTTGATATACATTAATATGCTTAATGTAAGGGAGGGCAGAGAAAAAGGGGAGTTCTCACTTCCCTTTTTAAAATATTTACTATTCGACCAATCACCAGTTCCATCAGTCAAATATTTACCTAGAAGTTCCAAGAGTGGGGTGAGACACATGGCCATTCATGGTGCTAATGCATGAGCTTGGATCAGACTACCTTGGATTCACTAATCTTTCCTACCCTAACTTTTCTCATGGAGAAAATATATCGCTAAGGAGTTTTATGCTGTCCATGGGTGGGATACTTTGTGGTAATTAGTATATTGCTTCTTTAAGAACATGCTTATAAACTTCATATTTTAGATTCTATTACAAAATTCACAATAGAATTATTCACTTGGAAGAATATGTGTGTATGTCTTTATATATTATTCATGTACAGCCAAGGCATGTTATACATCTTTAAACAATATTAATTTTAGAGGATTTTTTGTATGCATGTATGTGCTTGGTTCATATATGGAAGTATGTGTGCAAACCAGACAGCCTCAGGGTGCTACTTGACTTTTTGAGATAAGGTCTCTCACAGTCCTGGACCTCACAAAGCAAGTTAATGGTTTTTGTCAGAGTCACTGCCATAGGTCCCCCTGCTTATACCTCCCTAGTCCTGGAATGACCAGGATGCACAGGGACTGAACTCATATCCTTGTGCTTGCAGAGCAAACACTATACCAAGTGAGTTCGCTATATCCTCAGCCTTATTCAAGATCATGCTTGGGACAGACCTATGACCCCTACACATATGTAGCAGATGTGCAGATTGGTCCCCTAACGATTGGAGTGCAGGTTGTCTCGACTCTGTTGCTTGCCTTTGTATCCCTTCTCCCGAGCTGAGCTGTCTCATTTGGCCTCAGTGGGAGAGCATGTGAGGAGAGCATGTGAGGAGAGCATGAACTTAGTCTTGCTATGGTTTGACGTGCCAAGGTGGGTTGGCACACACAGGGACATCCCATTCTCTGAGGTGAAAATGAGGAGAAGGGATGGGAGTATCAGGGTGAGAGTGGGATTGGGAGGAGAGGAAGAGAGAAGGATGGGAATACAGTATCTCTTTTTCAACAAATAAATCACATACTTTACCACTTAAGTTCATACTGGATCAGAAGGTTAGCTTGAGCCTCTAATGGATGAGAGGGATGGAAGGGTAGAAGTAGGGAATCTATAAAAACTTGCAGATGCCAGGTTCAGAAATGCAGACAGTGATCTTTCCTTGGCCACATGCCGCTATTTCCATCCATTCCCTTTTACCTCCATGTTGATATTCCACTCGCGACTACTTTTTTTTTTAGTAACTGTCCAACACAAGCAACTGCGGTGCTGTTTGTTGCAACAGGATTTACACGTCTGAAGTGACTCAGCTTTCAACACTTCTCAAAGATTTGTGACCTGAGTCAACTTCCTGACAAAATTAACCAAAACACTAACTGGAATCCTGGAATCTCCATTTCTCGGGGATTTGGGTGAAAAGAGGTAAACAGAGGCTTGTAGGATGTGGGTACCATCCTGTTGTTTCTGCGAGGACATGGCTGGGACAAGGTGGTGGGAGGCTTTCCTCCTCACCTCCATACCTCTCTGTATTCTAATACAGCAGTGCGCTAAACAAAAACATCCATCCTTCCAGTTTCCCCATGTTTCAGTCAGGCGTGCCTTGGTTGCCATTTTAATCTTTGAGTTCTTTAACAGAAGAGCTCTATCTCCAGATGTGGATCGGTTATTTCCTCCATTAGCTGACTGCCTTACCTTCTACAAGATGAAGCCACATTATCAATGGTATTCAAGACTGATACAAACTCCTGATATTGTACAAAAGGGAAACCATTTTACCCAAGACCAAGGAAAATGCCCAAGTCAAATCTCCTTTAAATTCCTAACATTTACAACAAAACTATTTTCATAATGTTACATAATTTCTTCAACCTTCCTTCCATTTTAAGTTGTTTTTCTTAAAACCTACATCTTAAACAGTCCGCAACTTACTCACTTTTTACCCTAGAACCAATTTCTAAAGAGAGTGTTTCAAAATCAGGACTTGAAAATACAAATAAGATTTAAAAAATCTATGTCTTTGTATGTTTTAGATCTATTTTTATTTATTTTTTTAGAGTTTCATATATGCATATAATATATTTTGATTATACCTGCCCCACCCTAGAACTCCTCTTAGAAGCAGCCCACCATCTACCTTTCACCTCCTTCCAAGCAAGAACATTTTCATTGCTCACATTTCTCATCTCAATAACAATTCATGTCCACAAAATGCTTCGTATGTTTAAAGGACATCAAAAATCTGGCTAGCTCTATATGGGTCGCCTGCCCCAAGTCAGCAGCTGATGTGCACTGGCCTTCTTAGGGTGCAGAGGGGCTGGAGAGTAGAGTCTCTGTCAGGTGAGGATGCCAGTATAAACCACTCAAGAGATCTTATGGAGAGAAGCTAGAATATATGGCTCCAGTCAGCGGGGAGGGGAGGAAGACTGGCTGGCGTGGGGGGAGGTGAGGCAGCAGGGGCAGGAGCCTTCCAAGAATATCAGCTAGATTAGCAGACTGCCGGTCACATGATTTCTGAGAAGCCAGTTTGGCTTTATCATGATGTGGCCTTTGCCTCTATGAAGTTGAAAAGGCCCCAGCGTGATTAGGCTAGGAAGTAGCCCCCATCCTGCCATGCTTTCTAAGAGCTGTTCTGAGAGCTGTATGGGTAGTCATGCATCTGGCTTAGGAAACCACAGCTCTAGGGATTCGTAGCTGAGTGCTTACACAGCACATGTAATACCCTAGGTTCAAGCTACACAGTCAGGGACCGGGATGCCCTAAGGGACTACTACATTATCTCTCATAATAGCCAGATTTAATGCCTGTCATATCAGGTCACAAGGATCTTAGATGATCTCTTACTTAATCATGAAAGTGGGCAAATTACTTCAGCTTCCTAAGCTGGTGCTGCCAGGAATCACCATCTTAGGCATGGGAAAGCATCTGCCTATCTTGTTCATAATTCATAAGTACCTGTGAGCATATAGCCTATATGAGACTTGGCTGTTTTCTTCTGTGTGGGTGGCTCTATTTGCATTCATGGTTGCATAGGAAAGGAGGTGGCTGGTTATGCCCAAGGGAGAGTTAATATTCTAGGGTGACAAGCAAACCCTTTTTCTGATACTTTGAAAGACTGTCTTTGCCTCTCCTTTTTTTATATGTGATCTTAAAATATTGATTAGGGGTAAACTTAAAGGAAATCCAAGTTTCAAGACAAACAGATCATGTACCAACTGAGATAAGTATTCTTCCTGTGCTGTATGGAAAACAGACATATCGACTTGTTCCTCATATGAACAGACAAGATTTGATAAATTCTTAAATGATGCTAAACAACTATCTTCTTTACTTGGGAACAGAGAGACATAGATGGAGGCTTGCAGTGGCCAATGCCTTCATGTTCTAGTTCCCTCTGGTCTGAGAAAAGTAAGACATCTATCTTTTCTGACAGCAGATGTGTGTACTCATATCATTTCAGTTCCCCAAGGTAGACTTTGTACATGTTCTTTCCCAGATGAAGAACGGGATGCTGGAGAGTTTAATTGATCTAAGTCCATGCAGATCAGTAAGTAAGAGCTAGGAGATTCGAGCTGGTCTTCCATGACTTCACAGCCTGCTTTGATTCCCTTACACTATAAAGACTTGGATCATTGCATCTCTACCCAAAGCATGAAAGTACATGCAGCAATGCAGTGAAGCAGACACACACATGGTAAGTCCAAGATGCACTAATACACATATGCATACACTACACATAAATGTGTGTGAGTAGGCATATTTCTCATATATAGTCACATAAGTATGAGAAATGTACTTCTTCCAAAAACAGTAGTTATCATTATCTTGAGAAAATATCATACTTAGGCTCTATAAATCACTATGTCACTTAGAGCCAGCTCAGGAACGTATGTGGCCTCAGTTTCTCTCTCCCTGGTTATTCTTAGAGCCCCATTTTCTCTCTCAGTTTCTGTTCTGGTAGTTGGGCATTAATTACATCTTTCCCCATTTCCACTTATCTCTCTTTTGAAATGCTTTATTTTCTTTCTGGCAAACTCTTGTGGAAACACAATCTTTTCGGCCACGATTAGGACAGGAATTATTCAATCAAGGTGTTAAGACGTCAAGATTGCAGCACCTTTAAATAATATCTTGCATCCGTGGATATTTTGAGGGCTGACAAAATGCTCTCTGCAATGCTGGATTTCTCAACCCTAGGAGCCTACTCTGCGGCTGCCATTCACCTCTCTTATCCTTTCCTATTAGCTGTTCTTTGCTTTTGAATCTGATCCCTGAATCCTATTATGGAAATTACTGCCCTCTTTGAATGTCTTAATCCCTAGAGGCTGGCTGACCCCTCCCAACATCCAACAGGAAGGAGAAAGGAACAAAGGAGAAAGAAATCTGAGAGCTTACTTTTCTATGCCCCTCTATGGAGCACAGCAGATGTATCGCTTTGCACAAGCAGCATTCAAATGCCCTGGCTCCCAATTTGCTTTGCCAGGGGAAGTCTGTGCGATCATTTCTGCACACACCCACATCATATGCTTGCTAATAGCCTAAATTCATGCAGCGCTGAAAGAATTGTGAGCTTTTCTGGGGGTACCGTTTTCCAAATTCTTTTCATCTCTAACATGAAAAAATAATTTCAGCGAGTACTCAGTGGCCTTGCTAACTAGTCTCCAAAGATCGGAAGTCATATTCTGAAGAAACGCTGCCATATTGCCATGTTCTCAAAACTCAATCCATCTGGGTTAAGTTGAACCTGTTCCATAAAAGTTGTTGTGGGTGATGAAAACATAGTTCAAGATCCCACAGTAGGTAAACAAACAGAACGGGGCTCAGGGTGTCATTTAAGTTGCCCTCATTCATGGGTCTCAGTTAACTCCTGCAGCCTTTGCTTTTCCTGCAGGTCTAAAAGTTGTCTATTGAAATAGGATTTTTTTTTAAATGGCTTTGTTTTAGATTTATCTCATGCTGGTAGCATTTTTATCATATCTCAGTTGTTCTCAATTGAATTATGTCTTTTTTCTTAATGACAAATGGTTGAAGGTCTCCATTTCTTCCATCCAAATTGTACTGTCTTAGTTTCTTCAAGAGGCCCTCCACAGACAGCATTCTTTATATTTGTATTTAGTCTGTATCCTGGACTTCTAAAACATAATGTGATTGTTTTCCCAGTAACTAGTAGTTATTAGCACTGTGCAAATAAATCCGTGAAAATGTAAAGTTAATAGTATAGAAACACACACGGGGGGGGGGGGGGCTCTAAATTATTTACTTACTTACTTACTTACTTACTTACTTACTCTGTGTGTGTGTGTGTGTGTGTCCATTGGTAAAGTACTTGCCTTATAAGCATAAGGATCTAAGTTATGTTCTTAATATCCACATAAGATCTGGCCGTGGCACACATGTATAATACAGGTGTTAAGAGGCTGGAGACAGAAGGATCCTGGAGCTCACCGGCCAGGCAGTCAGTCTAGTTGATTGACAAGCTTCAGATTAGGCTTTGCCATTCACAAAAGTAAAGTAGACAGGTACAGAGGAGGACATCTGATGTGAACCTCTGCCCCTATGACAATGTGAACATGTGCCTGCACACACAGACATACATGTATGTACACATATACATGTGGGTAATACATGAAAGTACCAATCAGCTTCAGGTCTATCTTACTGTGAAAACGTGTCTGAACTAACTAAATTCCTGATGATAGAGAGGGTAGACATTCCTTTTTAGAGACGAGGGTATACATACCTTAAAGCAATTGTCTCCCATCTTTGGATCTTAGGAACTCCACATTTCTCTACTCTTCTGACATGAGCTCACGGTCACCAATAGGCCTCGTGATTTCCTGGGTCTTTGACAAGGGCTTCTATCTCTTTCATTCATATCTCTTTTCCATTCTGAGATATTGATCTCCATTGTCTCTCTCTGCCCTGCTTTTATAGAATTCTGGAACTTGGACAAAACACTTGTTACCATGAGAGTCTTCAAATCTTGGCCTTGGAAACTTGAAACAGCTTCAGCAAGATGGAGAAGTCTCACCTTCCAATTCTCAGGTCTCTTCCACAGCACAGGATGTCTGTCACCTTGAATGGTAATGGGGGTCTTTGCAGGTATAATTAGTGAAGACGAGATCCTATTGGCTTCAAGTGTGCTCTAAGTCCATGATTGGTTTTCCTTCTCAGAAGGCCAAGGACAGCCAAGCTGATATGCAGGGGAGGATTCCACATGAAGATCCAGACATTTACAGTAATGTGACTGTAAGTCCAGGAGCATGAAGGATCAAATCTAACCGCTGCAGAGAATTTAAGCAGAGCAGTTGAGATTCCACCTGAGGTCACCTTGCTTTTGGGATTGCAGAGTCTGGAGACATGATGGAAGAGGCATCTGAACGCACTGAAGACGGTTAATTTGCAATATTCTGTTATGACATACCCTAATCAACGGGGTCAGGAAATGGACGGTACCTTTGGATTAGAATACAGCTTCTGCAAACTTATCTGGGGATTTAAAAAATTTTTTTCTTTAGAAATATTTGTTGTATTTATGGATTCCCTGGAGTAGTTATGGGCAGGTATGAACCACCTGATGTGAGTACTAGGAACCAGACTCAGGTCTTCTACAAGAGCAATAAGCACTCCTAACCAGTGAGCCATCTCTTTAGACCCTACCTTTTTTCTTTTAAAATCCTTAGGCATTCTGTAGCATCAGCAAGCATTCTTAACTGGTGAGTGATCTTTCCAGGCCCTACATTAAAAAAAACAAATCAGTGAAAGATTCTTAAATTGTGCAGCCGTGCATTTTTGTAACAACCTTTAAAAGTTTTACTGAGAACCTGCTTGGCTATTCTGTCTCCTCAACTTCTCCAGTGTACTGTACTTTCCTCTGTCAGCTTGACATTTAACATAATCCTAGAGTATATCCATCTGAAATGTTTCTGAGGTTCATCTTGGAAACCAAAATCAATCCCTCAATCATCCAGTCATCTTCCTCATCAAAACAAAGTTCTATTCCTTAGAAATCACTCAACCACAGCATCCTTCACCTGCATTGTCCCAAGTTACATGCGCTTTAAGCTGGGGCTTTTTGCACAAATATTTTGCATGCCAGCCCTCCCCTATACTCCTCCTGCCCCCAAAATGAAATGCTCCAAAGCAGGCACCAGTTTTCATTCATGCAGATACACAACACAATGCCTAATATGTTCATTCAATACCTGTCTGTTTTCAGCTCTCAGTGTAAAAGGGAACGTGTCAAAGTACTTAATAGATGTTTGGTCAACATGCCTTGGAGCAAAATAAACGGCACCCAAAGCTTTTCCTTTCTTCATTTCAACCTGCTGAAAACTGAGCCTGGACTTCTTGCTTTCGTTTCGTTACCCTTCTGGTTAAATTATTTGATATCAGACACCGCTGACATCCCTTCTTTTCTTTGTAACAGGAAACACCACCAAGAATAGCTTAATTTTAACTCACTGCACTTGTAAATCTCACTGCATAGAGAGCAGGAAGAAGCTGGAGAGATGCCAGAAGTTACCAACTTTATGCCCCTTCAAAACCTTGCCTAATCTTCCCTACATATCCAGCTGGTTTAAGAATTCTGTCCTTACTTCAGATTTGGAAAAGGACTGGAAGTGAGAATTAGGTGGATATAAACTGTTGAAAACCTTTCCGTGTGTGTGTGTGTGTGTGTGTGTGTGTGTGTGTGTGTGTGCACACGTATGTGTGTATGTATGCAGATTTGTGTATATGGTGTGTGTGTGAGTGCACATGTGTATGTGTGCTTGTGTGTATATGTATGTGTGTATGTGTGGGGATGTGTGTATATGGGGTGTGGGTGTGCACATGCTAGAATATCATTTTTTTCATGAACTCTCCAACCCTCTAATTGAGAATGGAGCTCTACACTCTCTCTGACAGGAGCCCTATCAGCAGGATCCATGGGGCCAGAAAACAGAAAGAAATCATTGATCTCTGCACTTAGGGAGGCTGGTGAACAATACAGTGCTCAGTTTGTGCACCCTGAGTTCTGCCAAGAAGAAGAAACATATAAACCAGGCAACTGCTGAATGCATTGCCAAAGAGGGAGGATTCCCCATCATTCACAAAGTGTTTGAAACATGAAATCAGATCCGAGAGCAGCCTGGCTTCTGCAGAATGGTGCAACGGTGGTAAAAGCTTACCCTCTTGTACTACAGACATTACCAGATATTACATAGCCTGTTCTCGTGTTGTTAATTCACAGCCTATTCCTCCCAGGAAGGTCTCGTCGTATCAGATGACCAGCTTCTATCGCAGACTCTTAATAAGAATCTCTGAGGCTGGATCACACATAGAGCTAAGATGCAGTAAGGTTTTCAAATGATTCCATCATGTGCACAAAGTAAATAATACATCGGTTGTCTCCTTCTGGCTTGAGTGCTACCATTAGTTATTAAAAATTAACCTGACCCTGCACAAAACTCAAGTCTAAATGGATCAAATACCTCAACATAAAAACAGGCAGACTTAATCTAATAGAACAGACAGTGGGGAATAGCCATGAACTCGTCAGTCAGTACAGGAGACAACTTCCTCAACAGAATACCAATGACTCAACCACTAAGGTCAAGAATTAATAAATGGGAACTATGAAACTGAAAAGCTTCTGTAAGTCAAAGGACACTGTCATCAGGACAAAACAACAACCTACAGACTGGGAAGAGATCTTCGATAACCCTACACCCGACAGAGGTCTTATATCCAAAATATATAAAGAACTCAGAAAACTAGATACCAACAATGCAAATAACCGAAATTTTAAAATGGGGTACAGAGCTAAACAGAGAATTTTCAACTGAGGAATTTCAAATGGCCAAGAAGCACCTAAAGAAATGTTCAACAACCTTATGAAACCAAGGAAATGTAAATCAAAACGACTCCAAGACTCCATCTTACACCCATCAGAATTGCTACAATTAAAATCTCAAAGGACAGCACATGCTGGCAAGGATGTGGAGCAAGGGGAACACTCCTCCATTGCTGTTGGGAGCACACACTTGTACAACCACTCTGGAGATCAATTTGTCAGTGTCTCAAGAGATTGGAAATGGTTCTATCTCAAGACCCAGCTATACCACTCCTCAGCTTATCCCCAAAGATGCTCTTCTATCCCATAAGGTCACTTGTTCAATTATGTTCATAGTAGCTTTGTAACATCTAGAAACTGGAAACAACCTAAATGTCTCTCAACTGAAGAATGGAGAAAAAATGTGGTACATCTACACAAGGGAATATTACTCAGCCATTAAAAACAAGGACATCATGAATTTCATAGACAAATGCATGGAACTAGAAAATATCATCCTGAATGAGATAAGTCAGACCCAAAAGTATGTATATACTCATAAATGGATATCAACTGTAAAGTACAGGATGCTCCACAGACCCAAAGAAGCCAAATAACAAGGAGGGCCCAAGGGAAGATGGTTGAATCTTTCTTAGATATTGGAGGTTGATAGAAGAGGGAAACTGGTTGGAACAAGTTATGGGGAGGAGAGGAGGGCAGGTTTGGGGGGAGGTCATACATAGGGAGAGCAGGAAAGAGAAAAGGGAGATCAGCTGGGATGAGGAGGCAATCTTTAGGAAGTGTCCCTGGAGTGGGGAGTGACCTCAGAGGGTGTAAGGGGCTACACTGGCTGGTATTCCTAGCAGTAGGGTGTATGAATCCTGAAGTGGCCACTTCCTGTAGCCAGGCAGGATTCCTAGTGGAAGTATAAGGACAGCAACCTATCCACAAATCCTTCAATACAAAATGTGTTCTGCCTACAAGATGTGCAGGAACAAAGATCGAGCAGAGACTGAGGAGATGGTCAACCAATAACTGCCCCAAATTGACACCCATCCCATGGGCAAGCACCGATCCCTGACACTATTACTGATACTCTCTGTGCTTGCAGACAGAGACCTAGCATAACAGTCTTCTGATTGGCTCCATCCAGCAGCCAATGGAAAGAGATGCAGACTTACACCCAGTCCTCTGATAGGCTCCATCCAGCAGCCAATGGAAAGAGATGCAGACTTACACCCAGTCCTCTGATAGGCTCCATCCAGCAGCCAATGGAAAGAGATGCAGACTTACACCCAGTCCTCTGATAGGCTCCATCCAGCAGCCAATGGAAAGAGATGCAGACTTACACCCAGTCCTCTGATTGGCTCCATCCAGCAGCCAATGGAAAGAGATGCAGACTTACACCCAAACATTAGATGGAGCGTGGGCTGTCTTATGAAAGAGCTGAGAGAAAGATTGAGAGACCCGAAGAGTACAGGGACTCCACAGGAAGACCGGCAGAGTCAACTAACCTGGACCCTTGAGGGTTCCCAGAGACTCAATCACACAACCAAAGAGCGAACACCTGCTGGACCTAGGGCCCCTGCACATTTGTAGCAGATGAACAGCTTAGTCTTCCATCAGGGGCTGTTTTTGAGACAATTGCCTGCAGGACTGTGAATCCCACACCCCTAATTGGACAGTCTTGTATGGCCTAGTGGGAGAAGTTGTGCCTAATCCTGCAGAGACTTGGTGTGTGTGTGTGTGTGTGTGTGTAGGGGAGGTTGACAGCCAGAGAGGAACTTTCCTTCTCAAAAGAGAATGGGGATGGGGGATGGGGGATGGAGGATGGGGGAAGGACTTGCCTGAGGGGTACTGGGAAAGGAGGAAGAATTGATATTGGAATGTTAAATAAATAAATAGATAGATAAATAGATAGATAGATAGATAGATAGATCGACCTAATGTTAAATAAATAAATAAATAAATAAATAAATAAATAAATAAATTGACCTAAGGCTGATTTTTCAAATCTTATCCTAATCTATAATTCCCTGAAAAGAGCTGTGACATTACAGTGCTCTCATGAGAACAACAGAAATAGTACCTGTGAAGAGGCATATGGTGTGATAGCCAGAGTGGGAGCTCAGTGCACATCTTTCCTTGCAAGCCTTGCAAAAGCGTCTCAGCCAAAAACACTGGCAGATTCCCAGGGACTCTTAGGAGAGATCACTCAAAAATTTCTTGTCAGTGAGCTTGGAAGAGGGCACAGAAGACCAGAGTGAGTGTGATTCCTGGTACTGAATGGAGAGGAGAGGGTGGCATGGTCTAGAGAGAAACAGAGTTCTTAAACTCTCTCGTGGTTAGTCAAGTCAAATCCATGATCTCCAGACTCACTGAGAGACCCTCCCTCAAACTATAAGTGATGAGTGATTGAGGACCAGGTGTTGACCTCTGTCCTTCCTTCACAGAAGCAAGTATATGTACACACACACACACACACACACACACACACACACACACACACACAGAGCGTGTGGGGGGCACTAGCTTCACTTGCTGGATCAGTAAGCCATTGAAAGGAATAAATACACTATTTTGTACACTGTTTTGTAAATGTTCTTCGAATACTTGAGCCTCTGAAAGCTGTCAAAATCAATGAGATGAGTTTACTGTGAGCAAGTCTTAATTCTTTAGCAAGAGAAATATAAATACTAAACCTGTGCCTCCTGGCAAAGATGAAGGCTCAGAGATCAAAGCGCGTTAGGAAGACAGCCATGTTCCTGCCCATGGCTTGATTACTGCCCTGCTGATAAAGTGGATGAAGTGAGCCTCAACCTGTGTCCTCCTTATGGTTCCTACCCTGCTCTCTGGTGACAGGAGAGACTTAGAACTGTCTATGACTTACTTCATAACCCCAAGAGCCATTGTTTTTTTTTTTTTTTTTTTTTTGACTCAAGTCTACACCTGTAATAGGTTGGGATTTTTTTTTTTTCATTTTCTTTCCTCTTTCTCTTTTTCCCTCTTCTCCTCCCCCTTCCTTATTTTCCCCTCCTCTTCCTTCTCCTCTCCCTCTTCATCTTCCCTCTCCTTTTATTCTTTAAAAGGTTCAAATAAGAAACATGAAAGCACACTGTGATCTCGCTTGTGTGCTGAATTTGAGAAGACTGCTCTTGTAGAAATAGAACAGTTACTATAAGAAGCTAGGCACATGCAGGGAACTTTAGGAGATACTAGTCAAAGGATACAGAAGCATAGTTAAACATGGCAAATAGATCCCGATCTACTGTGCAGTGCAGAGTCTAGAGCTAATGAGGATGCTTGTCTGTCTTGAAAAACGTTGAACAGACAAGTATTTGCATTACAAGAATGACAAATATCTGAGGTCATGCATATGTTCATGCTGGATGCAGCCATTCTATGATGCATACACTCCTAAACATTGTGTCAGAGACAATAAATACACATGGAATTTTCATCTCTTAAATGTAAATAAGCAAATACCCTGGAAAATGGAGACTGTCTGGAGAAGGCAAGAATGTAAACTTCACAAAAGGAGCTGAAAGTCCCCTAGGGGCCAGAAAGTAAGGCAGAGAGTAAAGGCGAAAGGTACATACAGAAGGGAGAGAGAGAGAGAGAGAGAGAGAGAGAGAGAGAGAGAGAGAGAGAGAGAGAGAGAGAGAGAGAGAGAGAGAGAGAGAGAGAGAGAGAGAGAGAGAGAGAGAAACAGAGGCAGACAGAGAAACAGAGAGACAGAGACAGTGACAGACAGAGAGAGAAGGCTGCAGTAACAGACATGGCATGTTCAGGGAAAGCATACTATATAAGGTCACCTTTACTAAATCACTATCAGCAGGCACCATTGAGTCTCACACCCTTTGCCTAGCTCCAGCCTTTCTTCCCTGGACCTGCTTTCTTTCTCAATAAACGGTTACTACTTCCCCCACTACCCATGAGCCAGAAGACGCAACCCCTGTTCCTTTGAACAGGCTTATGTCTTTATCAGATCTCAGTATCCTAGATTCAAGATCAAAAAGTGGTTTAGGAATTTGGTTTAAGTATCTAAAAAGAAAAAAAAAAAAAAGCATGCTCTGTTTTCTTAAGAACAGTATTTTATTATTTCCCATTGTAGATTTGGCTAAAGTTAATGTTCATGGTATACAGACATGGTAAGAAGGTTAAGGGTTATTCTTTGAATATTATGACTCATGCCACACAGGCTGGACCAGAATTCACTGGTACACTTATGTCCAGGACCTTACATGATTATTTTCCTATCGCGAAACTTGGAATTAATGAGGTAATTTTAGACTAGAATGAAAATAATACAATCTTCATCATCGAGTTGAGCAACATGATACATGACTATACAGGAATACTTTCATTTCTTTATGACATTGACGTATTTGTTAAAGCTATGTTTTGCTCTCGGGCTGGGATTTGAACTTGGGGCCTCACAAACGCCAGGCAAGTGCTGCACCCACTTCGCTATGTTTCCAGCCTTTGGAACTCACTCTGCTTGTTACGGCTGTGATTGGTGAGAGCTCCTTCCACTTTTCATCTCTAGAGAGAATAGTAAATTGGTCCTAAAAATAACTTTCAAAAATATACAAAAGGGAGTTCCTTTTTCTATGTAACTCCATACCTATGGAAATAATTTGAGAATCATTTGTTCTTCATTAAGAGTTGAATTGTTTCATTTCCTCCGTTCTTTCATGGGGTCACTGGGGGTTCACATGGGTGGTTCTGGAAATTTTAGGTTCAGATCAATAACTTTGTCGTTTATAAGTAAATTGAGTATTCCATTTAACCTCTTTCTTTTTCTTTTCTTTTCTTTTTTTCTTTTTTCTTTTCTTTTTTTTTTTTTTTTAACTTTCGGGCAAGGAGTAATTGTAAGAACAACTTTTGGCAGCTCTGTAGTGGATATGTAAGAGAGCACATGCAACGCAGTTAAAAAAAAACCCACATGGGATTCTGTAGACATGGAATACAAGCCACAGAGATTATTCCTTATCCTTACTCTGAGTATCCTTCTCACCACCCCCAGGAAGAGGGGGAAGACATGGTTTCAAAAAGGATGCGCAGGTAGATTTAAATTAAGGAGCAGCGAGCCAGACAGAAGGTGGAGATGAAACATATCAAGGCATGGGTCAGGGAAATGACTCTGATGGTCAAACATGAGAAAAGATCCTGGCTTCAGATCCTCAGAACCCATGGAGAAGGCAGGAGGTGTGGTGATACAAATATATAACTTTAATATTGGAGGACAGATTCAAGTGGATTCACCAACCTTGCTGGTCAGTCAGTGCAGCCACTTAGGAAGCTTGGCATGCAGTGAGAGATACTGTCAGAAAAACTGAAGCACAAGGCAGCGCAGGAAGACACTGGAAATCTTCTTCTCTATGTGCCCACACCTGCATGTGAGTCTGCAGAGACACATGCGCACACATACTACATACACACAAGTGCACAAATATATCAAGATAAAAACTTAGGAAGTGGCATCAAGTGATAGTAGAAGACCATCTAAGGGTTAAGGGGAGTTCCACAGAGCTGTGATTACTCTGGAAAGTAGGAAGGGAGGGGTAAGCAAATCATAGAGATGAGATGAAAGTTCTATAATACTAATTACTGCTGAGGTCTTAGGGGTTCTAGTGGTGCTATGAAGAGAGTCGTGACCAAGGCAACTCTTAGAAAAATATTTAACTGGGAACTTGTTTATAGTTTCAGAGGCCTAGTCCATGATCATCATGGTAGGAAGCACATCAGTGTGCAGGCAGGCATGGTGCTGCAGCAGGAGCTGAGAGTTACACCCTGATCCATAGCAGCAGGCAGAGAAAGAGACACTGGAGCTAGCCTGGGCCTTTGGAATGTCAAAGCCCACTGGCAGGGACACAGTTCCTCCAAGACCACACCTTCTAATCCTTCTAATACTAAAACAGGTCACCAACTGGAGACTAAATATGTGAGCATACGAGCCCATTCTTATTTAAATCACCACACTCACTAATGTTCCCGGATTATGAGAAGCCCAAGGAAGCATCCTTAGATCCGAAGTGGATCAGTCAATCCATGGTGTGCAAAGCATTTCCTTCTTCCCAGCAGAGAGAAAGAGATGGGAACGGAAAAGAAGAAATTAAGAATCTGGAAATTCTTCATTTAAAAGTCAACAATAAGGAAATGAATACAAGGAGGAAATATAAAAATGGAAATCTGACAGGGATGATGTCACCTCTAAGGAGAGTCAGAGAGAAGAACTGCCAAAGACGTTAACGGAATGATCAGAAGCCTCATTTGTAGGATTGAGAACAAGCGACTGTATTGAAAAGGAATACTTGCTCTCAGCATCTTCTTTAAAGGAATTATATGCACACATATACAAAGGCGCACACCTTTGGGATGTCAGAAGGCTCACAATACAATTTCTGACATCAAGAATAACAAAAGTACACTGCGATGCTTTCCTTAACCACACAGCAAGTCACATGCAAAGGGAGCTTGTGAGTGAAGTACTAGGAGCTACATTACAACAGAATGACTAGTTCATGTCTCTCAAAAAAGTTCTAAACCTGTTTTTAAAATATTAATTAAATGGCTATGAGTTGTAATAGTAAAATAAAGATATTTTCAGGTCTGTTGACTCTCGGGGGCATCACAAGCTTTATTTCTTTTTTCCAGGTGGCTCTTGGCATCACACTCAGAGTCCTTCATTCACAAGAGAGAACGATATGGGATCAAGGAAATAGGGATGTGAAGAGAAGTCCTAAGATTGTGGGAAACAAAAGTTTTAGAAAGATAGTTGGTGTTATGCTATAGATGTAACCTCAATATAGGTAGAGGTAGCAGGAAAGGATTATAAGAAATTCACATATGTATGCATGCACACAAGCATACAGGGTTGGACACAGAGGCAGACAGACAGAGGTGGAAACAGAGAGAGGTAAGAGACAGAGAGAGAAAAAGAGATGAGAGCAGAAAGACAGGGAAAGAGATGAGAACCAGAGAGTCAGAGATAAAGACAGAGAGAATAAACCCAAACTGGTCACTAAGAGATTATAGTTAATACATTGAGAGACATTGTATCATTCTCTTAAATTCTTTGGATCCAAGTAAGTGCTTTCCCCAATAGGAAATACCAAGCAAGTCAAGGCAGAATAATTATTAGCATCTAAAAGAGTACAACACAGAGCAACATGCTATCCTAAAGGATTTACTTCCCTTATAGGATTCTTGGACAGCTCAGCCACGGATCCAAGGATGGATGCTTAGCTATTCAAAGGCAGGTAGGTGTTAAGTACTACTTTAGCCAACCATCCTAGGAGCAGGCATAACGTACCCGCTGAGAAATATCTGAGCTCACTCCTTGTTGAGTCAAATGAAGTTTGAAATTTTTAAATCAATATTTTGCCTGTGCAAATAAAAACTGCATTTATACACCCTCAATTATAAAAAAATATTGGCAAGGGCCAGGGAGTTATAGCTCAGTGGGCAGAGTGCTTGCTGCCCTGCATAAGGACCTGGGTTTGAGCACCAGAAACCATGGAGAAAGCCATGCGTTGAGGACCACAGCCACCGAGGAGAGTGCAAATATGAGTCTGAAATTGTAAAACTTGAAAAAAAAAGTGTGTCTAAGCATTGTCTATAGCGATTCCAAGTCCAAGCCTTATGCAAACAGCGGCAGTAGCTCTGTATCGAGAGTGGTAGCTCCAGGTGAGAGGTGGGTAGGCTGTGAACAACTGTTTCTCATTATACCCCAGCATTTTTCAACTTCTAAAAAGATGTTTAGTGTAATTTATAACATACATATGAACGTTGTACAAAACACATGTGGAAAGCTTAACAATATAATGAACGTCTGTGAAGCCACCACCCAAATCAAGAATTAGAACGTCACTAGCTCCCAGCAGCATGCTTGCCTACCAAGGAACCTTCCGGAGTTCCCTCCTTTCAGCCTATGAAGGTCACACCAACCTGATCTTTGTGATAGTAAATTATGTATTAATCGATGTTCTATAACTTATATGTGCATGTGACAACAGTAACATATAGCTTTCAATGGTTTTCGTTAGATGTTGAAGTAACTTAGAGTTTAGTTGAATGAAATTTGGATTTTTTTAAAGCAGTATTTTGCCCGTGCAAATAAAAGACTGTATTTATGCACCCTCAATTATAAAGAATTATTGGCAGGGACTGGAGAGTTATAGCTCAGTGGGAGAAATCCTGGCTAGTCAAGCATAAGGACCTGAGTTTGAGCCCCATGGAGAAGAGCAAGCATTGTGGTATGTGCTTATACCTTTGGTGGTGGGAAGGAAACTAGATTTCTGGGCTCACTGACCAGTCCACCTAACCAAATTGTGTGTCCCCAGACTATTGAGAGAACCTGTCTCAAAAACTAAGGTGGATAGTTTCTGAGGGACAACTGTAGAAGAATGGAGGATAAGTTCTGGCCTACATACACATACACATACACATACACATACACATACACATACACATACACATACACATACACATACACA
>CACVCL010030799.1:0-42064 GCA_902729485.2 Mus minutoides
GCTCTCAACTATCTAGCATACCAAACTTGTCATATCTACTGCCATGCTCCCTGCTACAATGACAATGGACTAATACTCAGAAACCATAACCAAACCCCCAATTAAATGTTTTTCTTGATAAGAATTACCACGATTGTGGAGTCTCTTAATCACAGCAATGATTAAGCTGACACATTTCAAAATTTGCATCCTTCAAGTTGGAGAATCAATCCTTCCTGGATGAGCACATCACGGGGGAGAAAACAATGAGCCAGAGTCCAAAGCTCTGCTTGGATAGCAAAAAATTTACTTTTTTAAGTTTAACAGAGCAAAACTAGATTTAGAAAGCAAAACTGAAATCTATTTGATGACCTTCAGGAAGGAGACTTCAAAGCAGAGATTTAATTGGAAATGGCAGCTACTTGGCTCTCTTGAAATATAATTCATTCATTGAGAATTAAATATTGCTGGTTATTTGGCTCTTGTTTATACTGTTATATGTCTGCAATACATTTCCTGACCTTTCCACAGACTTTGTTCAGATCTTTGGTGGAGAAGGAATTTAATGATTGTATGTCTCAGGGATCCTATTTGCAACTCTCTTTAAGTTACTTACATCTCATCTTGAAGTCCCGCACTTCTTAAACTTTTATCCTCACAACTCTTCCTACCCAAGAAAGTTTCACATGACAGTGGCCAAATAAGTGGATAAAATAGGTATATAAATAATTTACAGACTATAAGTTATAAGCAGATTAATTTTAAAACAATTCCTTGATATGCATTTATGGACTATTAAAGATGAAAACAAATTTGCACAGATATGTTTATTTATCTAACATAATACAATCCAAAGATTTACTAATTTGATCCATGCTGAGGAGCCATGGTAGGAAATACTAAAGGATTATGATGATGATGATGATGATGATGATGATGATGATGATGATGATGATGTAGTGAATGGTGTGTGCATATATTTAGAGGCTGAGGGTTGCCATGAATTCTCAAGATTCCAGCGTACATTGATAAAAATGCATGTTTCTTACATTGAGAACAGACAAATTGAGAAAAGCAGGGACCCACAAGTCCAACAGCCCAAACTAAAAAGAAATAAAACACACCAATTTGACATTGTCTTAGCAACCTTTCTGCCTCTTACTTTCCTTCTCTGTGACAGAGAGCAGTGTCAGTGTCGAGCACTTGGGCTCTTATACCTGTAGCTACTAAAAGCTGTTATATACAGAAGTTGATTTTTTTCTTTTTTAGAATTCTTTAACTACTTAAATATGTCATAGAAATGTGAATTATAGCCTTCAGTGGATAAAGGGGATTGCAACCAAGCCTGATGGCCTGAGTTCAATTCCCCAAGACCTACATATTTGAAAAAGAGAATCAGCTCCCAAAAGTTGCCCCCTGACTTGCACACACACACACACACACACACACACCATGTCATGCACACATACACACACATTTACAATAAACAAGCCAGTAAATAAATAAATAAATAAATAGATAAATAAGTGGTGTCATAAAAATATCAATTGAGCCTGGCAAACATGGAGGTGGAAGCTCACAGACAGCTATTAGATGGAACACAGGGTTCCCAAGGAAGAAGGAGCTAGAGAAAGTACCCAAGGAGCTGAAGGGGTCTTCAACCCTCTAGGTGGAAGAATAACCATGAACTAACTAGTACCCACTGAGCTCATGACTCTAGCTGCATATATAGAAGAGGATGGCCTAGTTGGCCATCAGTGGGAAGAGAGGCCCCTTGGTCATGCAGACTTTATATGCCCCAATACAGGGCAACGCCAGGGCCAAGAAGTGGGAGCGGATGGGTAGGGGAGCAGGGCCGGGAGGGGGGAGGGTATAGGGAACGTTCTGGATAACACTTGAAATGTAAATGAAGAAAATATCTAATAAAAGTTGAAAAAAATATATCAATTGAAGTGACTTGCAATGGTGAACAGAGCCTGATGTGTTTCTCAGAACTCAATGCAGCATCCTGTATACAATGGGAGTTTTAAAAATAAACTATTCCTGGACAAGGAGACAAATTACAGGGAAAGGTCAGCAATCTGCTGGAATTTTCGAATAATGCAAATGATTAAATCAACAAGGGTTTTTAGCCACTGTCTTTATTAAGTTTCAATTTTGATAGCTTAGTCACAAAGACCCTCGTTGAGTAATATTTTGACCATCTAAATAATTGCTAACCTCTTAACAAAATTGATTAGCTCTGTTAAAGACAAACACAAAAGCCTTGAATGTTGGAAATGTTTAGTATAGACTAGAGAAGAAAGGGTCTGTGCCATAGTCACACCCAGTTGCACCTCGAACTTGGTCAGGCTAAGGAAAACAGAACTGTTTAAAACATAATTGCATACAGCCTGCAGCCTCTTCTGTTAGTTAGGAGTTAGGTATCATTGTGTGTGTGTGTGTGTGTGTGTGTGTGTGTGTGTGTGTGTGTGTGAGTCCGTATAATGTGTGTGCATGTATATAAAGTTCTCATCCCATTGGTGAACCTGATACACAGTAGTCACTCAAAAATATTCATTGAGAAATCACTCAAAAATATTCATTGAGAAACTGAGTGAACACATTCCCATATATTTAATAATAAAACATATTAGTTCAGGTTTTATATGTGGGACTCCTTCCAAGGCAGAAACATTTGTATCCTATGATGCCTTTGTAACATTTACAAAGGGCTAATTGCTCCTGTAAAGTTGTAAGGGAGACCCTATTACCACTTACGAGGACTCAGAGCTGACATGGCTCATGGGGTCCCAGTCCTACTGGCTCAGAGCCTGCAGTGTAAGCTTCAGCTCCAACATCTGGGCACAGCTGTTGGAACAAACATTTGTCTACTGGTCACACATTATGCCTAGTCCTGAATAAGTGGACTGCTGCCATCTTTTCTGAGTAACGGGACTATAGTTCTACTTTTGTCTTGTCCATTGAGTTCTCTGAGTCATAAGCCAGACAATTCCAGGGTACACTCCCTAAGCCAATTTCTTTGGCGTGAACTGCAGCCAGACCAGAGCTATTTCCTGGATGGGGAAGGCAGCTTGTTTGCTTTGTTCTCTTGGGTTGATTAGAGCCTCGAATTTTCCCAAGGAATTTCACATGACACCGCCAACCCCAGGTGAGTGTCATCTCCTTGAGTGACACTCAGTATGACAGTGGGCTTAAGATTCATTTTCATAACTATCTCTACAACTCACAAACATTTGGGAAGGAAAGAAACTAACAATGACTAGCCTCTCCCTCAGCTGAGCATCTTTGGCAGAAGTGTTCTCCATGGGATTCTGGCCTCCTCATTCTCTATTCCCTAATGCACGCATCCCCATACTGGAGATGCTTTCTTCACTGCTTTAGAAAAGCACTTTGCTCTATTTTGGGAATATTATTGGATGCTCATGCTTCCCTTGCCCATTGTTGTACAATAAACCACTTCAAAATTTTAGTGAGTTGAGAGAATAAGCTATGATTTTTTTTTAAAGAGTTCTTGAATTGACCACAGCCAGCTTTGTGAGTCTTGATTAGAGTCTCTTCCAGAAATGGGCCACAATGAGCTATCCCTCCCTGTTGTCCTGCTGTATGGTGGAACTTGTTGTCAAATCTGTGCTGACTCTCTCATTCATGGTTAACCAGTAGAATTCTGAAGATGTTGACTCTGTGTTGAGTCCCTCACAGCTTCTGCCTGGGCCTCTTTAGTGGGCCCTATTTCTTATAACTCACATATCTTGCTATGAGAAGCTCAAGTCACTGGAGAGTTGTAAACAAGAGGATGGCATGATTTTTCTCTCTTTCAAAACTAAGCATACATCAACCCTGTGATTCTACTTGTAGGCATTTACCCCAAAACAAATGAAGGTATATGTTCCTAATATCCACAATGGGAGCTGGGGAGATATCAGTGGATAAGAGTGCTTGCAGCACTAGCAGAAGTAGGTGAGCTCAGATCCCAAGCCACATGGAAAACCAGATGTAGCTACAACCCTGGCACTGCGGGGCAAGCTGGTACAGAGGGGGCACTGGAGCTCGCTGACTGCTAAACTAAGCGAAAGACGGTGATCTCCACGTTCAGTGAGAGTCTCCACTTGCAAGTATAAGGTGGAGAACAATAGATGAGGATCCCAGACACTTTCTAGCCTCTGAGTACACAGAGGCATGCACGTACATATGCAGAGAACACATACATACACACATATGCTCATACGCATGCACACACACACAAAATAGCCATATAAAGTGTTGTCATAGTAACCACAAATGGAAAAGTCCTCTTAGACACCAATAAATGAATAAACATAACAGACGACTACTACTCAGCAATAAAAAAGAAGGATTTTACTGGCTATGGATGGCAATATTTTGTATGGTTGGATTTATGAGAGTCTATGACAGTCTATTTTAGGTTAGGAAAAAATAGAACACTTTTCAGTGGGAATGAAGGTGGGGCTTGTCTAGGATAGCAGTTCTCAGCCTGCAACCCTCAAAGGAGTTGAATGTCAGACACCTTGCCTATCAAATGTTTATATTACAATTTACAACAGTAACAAAATTACAGTTATGAAGTAGGAGTGAAGTATTGTTATGGTTGAGGGGTCACCACAACATGGGAAACTGTATTAAATGTCACAGCCTGAGGAAGGTTGAGAAGCACCGGGAGACAGGAGGGAAGTGGTTAGAGAGATGGCAGTATGTTCTTATTAAGGACTGGGAAAACATGGGTGCCAAAAGTTAACAAGTGTAAACTATACTCCATCTTAGCCAAAAAAAAATTCAATAACAAACAGAAATGTATGGCTAAAACTTTCATTAGAAGAAAAGGCACACACATTTGGGGTACAGTTAACAACTGTGAATGTTGCAGTGCTTAAAAAGTGAACACCGGTGCCTGTAATTTCTTTAAAGTGTACGAAAGTTGAGGCAGAGGGATGACTAAATATGGGCACAAATGGCTGGACAAGGAAGGTAAGATGAGCCAAAGTAAAACAGTAATTAGGAGGCGCGTGAGTGTTCTCCATGTGAGTGTTCTCCACACGAGTGCTTCACCTTTGCTTTGGGCTTGAAGATTCTTTCTTTCTTTCTTTCTTTCTTTCTTTCTTTCTTTCTTTCTTTCTTTCTTTCTTAGATATTTTCTTCATTTACATTTCAAATGCTATCCCCTTATACCCTCCCCCTGCCCTGCTCCCCAACCCACCCACTCCTGAATCCTGGCCCTGGCATTCCCCTGTACTGGGGCATATGATCTTCGCAATACCAAGGGCCTCTCTTCCAATTGCTGGCCCACTAGGCCATCCTCTGCTACATATGAAGCTCGAGACACGAGCTCTGGGAGGTACTAGTTAGTTCATATTGCTGTTCCTCATATAGGGCTGCAGACGCCTTAAGCTTCTTGGGTACTTTCTCTAGCTCCTTCATTAGGGGCCCTGTGTTCCATCCAATAGATGACTGTAAGTATCCACTTCTGTATTTGCCAGGCACTGGCATAGCCTCACACGAGACAGCTATATCAGGGTCCTGTCAGCAAAATCTTTCTGGTATATTCAAGAGTGTCTGGGTTTGGTGGTTGTATATGGGATGGATCCCTGAGTGGGGCAGTCTCTGGATGGTCCTTCCTTCCATATCAGCTCCAAACTTTGTCTCTGTAACTCCTTCCATGGACATTTTGTTACCCATTCTAAGAAGAAGCAAAGTATCCACACTTTGTTCTTCCTTCTTCTTGAGTTTCATGTGTTTTGCAAGTTGTATCTTGGATAGTCTAAGAGTCTGTGCTAATATCCGCTTATCAGTGAGTGCACATCATGTGTGTTCTTTTGTGATTGGGTTACCTCACTCAGGATGATATCATCCAGATGCATCCATTTGCCTAAGAATTTCATAAATCCATTGTTTTTAATTGCTGAGTAGTATTTCATTGTGTAAATGTACCAGATTTTCTGTATCCATTCCTCTGTTGAGGGACATCTGGGTTCTTTCTAGCTTCTGGCTATTATAAATAAGGCTGCTATGAACATAGTGGAGCATGCACCCTTATTACCAGTTGGAAAATATTCTGGGTATATGCCCAGGAGAGGAATTGCTGGATCTTCCAGTAGTACTATGTCTAATTTTCTGCGGAACCACCAAACTGATTTCCAGAGTGGTTGTACCAGCTTGCAATGGAGGAATGTTCCGCTTTCTCTACATCCTCGCCAGCATCTGCTGTAACCTGAATTTTTGATCTTAGCCATTCTGACTGGTGTGAGGTGGAATCTCAGGGTTGTTTTGATTTTCATTTCCCTGATTATTAAGGATGTTGATCATCTTTTCAGGTGCTTCTCAGCCCTTCAGTATTCCTCAGTTGAGAACTCTTTGTTTAGTTTTGTACCCCATTTTTAATAGGGTTATTTGATTTTCTGGAGTCCATCTTTTTAATTTATGTTTTTCTGACAAAGAGTTCAGACCCCTGGAGGCCTCTGTAATACAGTACTCTCAGATGCAAGATTTTTAACACAAATTCCCAACACCTTAGTTAGACTCCTGGTTTCTTCATCAGGCACAGCACAGAGAGAAGCTCTAGATTAACGATGTAGGCAGGAAAGTTGGAGGAGAAATGAAAACCTGTCACCCGTGTCATTATTTCCGCATTAAGCCTTAAGGAGTAGGAGAGGTGTCACTCTCAGCGTCTCTGCGGTTGCCTGAGCTGCATCAGTGTCTGCAGCTGCATGATACAGTCATCAGAGCTCACTGAAGCGCTCACCTCCTCTCCCCCACCTGTGCACCCCGCTTTCCTTCAGTGGAAACAAGGCGATGTTTGTTGAAGCTCAATGGAAAATAGTAGCGAGCATGATCTCGCTTTGCTTTTTCTTTTTAAGGGAACAGCGGATCACTTGTTTGAGTGCTTGACGAAGAACGAGGTGCCACCCTGAGCTCTGAGCGTTTCATTGAACCTTCGTAGCAACGGTCCTAGGAGGTGGCAGCTATTATTATCTGCATTTTACAGGTGAAGTATCTGAAGCTCCGAGGTTACAGCATCTGCCCAACTAGCAAGAAAGAACTGGAGTTCAAAAGGAAGTCAGGCCATTGACACAAAAAGGGCTGTCCTGCCCTTGGTCTCACTGATACCTCACGGAGCATGAGGAAGACCGATGGAGCCCTTTGAATCTTCCACAGATGTGCAACCCCATGGCTTCTCCTCTGCTATGGGGAGCATTAGAATCAATAGCTGAATCCAGAGGCATCGGTAGCCAGTGTTGCAACCCAGGCCGCAAGGCCTCCTCTCTCCAATGTGCCAGAAGCATACTTGTCACCAAGTAAAGTTTTACCTTTAAACATGAAGCAGGATACGAATACACTTTTTAGAAGTGGCTTAAATCCACAGTAAGTTATCTGCCGCTTGTGTGGAGCCCCATCTGGGTATGATCTAGCTGAAAGGAATTTGAGAGAAAAGGAGAAAGAACAGCTAGGTCTAAATAGAAAAAGGCTGGACCAGAAAAAGGGGTTCACAAATACAGCTGTGGGTGGAAGTCAATCAGAACCTACTAAATTTCCGACTATCCATTGGCCCATACCCATGGGACCCCAACCTACTCCTCCCCCACTTGAAGATGAACACCAAAACCCAGATCCCACCTGGCCTCCTGTGTCATCAGTAGTGCTCACACCGAATGCTTCACATGATGACTGATGTCAACCATTTTACTTCTCCGGTGTTCTTGCTAGGACGCTGCTCTTCTGGGCAC
Source organism: Mus minutoides (assembly GCA_902729485.2). Classification (NCBI taxonomy): domain Eukaryota; kingdom Metazoa; phylum Chordata; class Mammalia; order Rodentia; family Muridae; genus Mus; species Mus minutoides. The sequence goes on from CACVCL010030799.1 coordinate 7,719, forward strand.
CAAGGAAAGAACAATCCTCCCACCCAGCCCAGAACATAAAGACTACGACCAAAGGTGGGCTGCTCCGCCCCGCGTGTCCATTCAGACATTATCCAAGGAGTCTCACAGACTCAGGAGTTATTGACTCTCTGAGAAGCTTTAAGAGCTGACAGGGAAATTAAGTGTCAAGCTTTGTCTACCAATATAAGAGTAATCTTATTACGTATTTTAAGGCATAAAAATCAAGTGAATGCCAATAAAATATTTGTAAAGGTTTAGTTGATGTCTGTCTTCTACCTTAGAGCTCAATTAAAGGCAACTCAGTCCGAGAACTGTTCCAGCCCCGATGGACAAGGGAAGCCAGAGGCCCACCACTGAAGGGCCTGTCTCTGTGTGAAACAATGAACGAAATGCATATTTGTTACTGGAAGCACATTCTGACCTCCTCTCTGCTCCCAAGACCTCAAGTTTTCAGTCATAAGAATTCAGATAAGACACAAGGCACAAAGAAGATGGACTTTATTGTGGAGTAAAGTGGGGCACCTTTACGTGATATGAGTTGGTAGTGTTCAAAAGGAGGCACTGTGGAGGGAAGGGCTTTCATGGTGTGAGAACTGACAATGGTCAGAGAGACCATTGTGAGAACCCACATTCTGAGGGAGACTTTATACTAGGAAGAGACAGCTTTCATGAAGGGGATATCCAGTCCAGGTGATCAACAAGCATCCTTAGATTAGCTCTAGAAGAAAGGAAACAGTGACATGTTTGTCACCAGGGAACCTGCTAGATTATCATCTTAGGATATTTTTCAGTAGTTTAGAATGTCATGTCTCCACCCAGGGCCAGAAATACAACTCACATCCTATTCTTTGACCCTAAAGGATACAACAGGCCATATTAAAACGAATTTAAAAGCAGGAAAATCTATGCAAATTTATTTCCTCTGCTCCTTGATGGACTTGAACAAAGCCCGGCTCTCTCTGTCTTCCTCCCTATTGTACGCTATTTTCAATGTTGAGTAGCAGCAGCTCTTACACTGCCTCCATTTTTTTTCACATGGCATTTCAGACTCTAATAAGAGGCAGCCATGATAGTTTCCTCTTCACTAAAATGATTGTGTTACCAGGGAAACAGGAGACGAGGTCCAGAATTAATGAGGAGGGAGGGGTCTAATTTCAGTGACCTATAAGCTCACTCTTTTCTAACTAGCTACGTGCTATGTGGACCTTTGTTTTTAAAGTAGTAAAGTGTGAAGGGGGAGAAGAGATGTCTCTGAATAAAGAAGCAAACGTCAAGGAGGCAAGCTGAACTATCTTCTAAAGAGGTGGAGACTGTTAGCCCCTGGGGTTGAATCGCTCTGACCTGGATCGGAAGGACTGTGCCTACTACTCACGGGAACTCAGCTTCCATTCTGAACTTGAAGGAAAGCCCAATCACTCCCCTACACAGGTATCCAGTAGTCTTGCTGTGGCCCTGATTGGCAGGAGAGGTGTATGTGGGTGGGTACATTCTATTCTGTTCAGGACATTCACCCAGCATCCTGCACACAGGTAGCCAGAATCTACACCCAAGAGTGAGGCGGGCCATTGCATAGCTCCAGAGCTGACATTTATAGGTCTACAGCTACTTTCAAGAGACTCACAAATGCTAGAGTTGTATATGACCCCCAGCTTTATAGACTAACCCACTGAATTAGTAAACAACTCAGTGAACTCAGTGGGTAAAGGATGCTATATTCCTTTCTATCAATTTCATTGTCTCGGTTTTGTTTCCTTCATTCTGAATTCATCTGCCTCCAGTCCCCTCTTAGCAGGAGCCATCTTAGCATGGAGGATGAGTCTCTCTGTGAGTAGCCCCCAGATTGTCCTGTTCAGTGTCATCTCTTGAGATTCCCACTTCTGCTCTGGGGCACAGCCATATCATCAAGTTCACAGTGCCATTTCTCCCAGTGCAGATGGGCACACATTATTCCTATAACCATAAATAGTGGTCAAGTATTTTGTGGATACTCCTTTATTGGAATTTGTCTGGTGGTTTTTTATTATCATCATCACCACCACCACCACCACCACATTGATCAATGAATTGCTATACTGTTCATCTAAAGTTGAGGATAAATTATACTAATGTGTTTTATCATAATTAATAGGGATCTGGCTGAAGTAGCATTTGCATCTTCTCTACTGTCAGACCACTGTCTCTCTCTCTTTCTCTCTTTCTCTCTTTCTCTCTCTCTCTCTCTCTCTCTCTCTCTCTCTCTCTCTCTCTCTCTCTCTCTCTCTCTCTTCCCTACTGTGACCTTTGGAAGGACAGCATCATCATAGTTCATTTTCAATAGATAGAGTATATGTTCCACCTCCTTAAAAGGCGACATCTATTCAAATTATTAAATCAAAATTTGAAAGCATTTATGTCCTCTTAAAAACCAGTTTTCACTCTCAGATTTCTGTAATTCACATAGCTTCTCCACACACAGTAGACCTCTTTGACTTCCTTAGTCAGTAAAACTACTGTCAAAAAAGAAAGCATTTCATTCCATTTTTATATTTCTTTGGGAGGACTTACCTTCTAAATCTGAATTTTTGTTATGTTTTAAACATGAACTTGGTAGTCTTTCTCTACTATCTACAGAAAATAAGGAATGTCTGTTTTTGTGTAAGGGTGAACATAGCCTTGAAAGATTTGTAAGCAGTGAACACTGTTGTGGTCATACAAGACCGTGTGCATTATATGTCTGCCTAGGAAAGAAGTTTGATCTGATCATTCGGGGACAGCTCACTTTCAAGGATGTGTTCTTCAACCCCCTCAAACCCCACTCCAGCAGGAGTTAATGTTTGACAGTCGCAATCCAAGCAAGAACAATGACTTTTCTCTTATGGTGCCTTTAGTTAATATAAACACAGAGTTTGGCTTTGCCTAGCACTGATTCAGCAAGACTTTAGATTAACCATCTTTTTGGTGAAAAAAAAATTACTGTGTTTATAAAGTAAAAAACAGAGATGCCTACCACAAACAAAAGAAAGTGTCCACCCACTGAAATCAGCGGGGCAGGAATGCAGCCAGTCTCATCCAGCTGATAACAAGCTTGGCCTGGTGGTTTCACCGTATTCAGGGGACCTCTTTCCCAGGTTTATTTGGGTATGGGTACAGCCTCACCCAAGATACTTTTAACTTAATAACAGCCTGTTTTATCTTTAGTCATCCTTAAGAGCTAAACAGTTAAGTCATGGCTCAATGGCCTGAATTTGATCCTTGGAATTTCCCTAAAAATGTTTTCTCTGGAACAGAATTTCCCTGAAAGAAAAGGAAGAAAAGCAATAAATTCATGCATTGTTTTTAGGAATATCTGCATCAGTTAGGAAAAGGAGTGAATATACCTAGGAGTTAAACTTGTTTCAGAGTGGAACCATCTGGTACTTAGAAGGGGCGTGGCATGGCAGACAGAGTGAGTGACATCAGAGTTTCTGTCCTGGTCATTTCACCCGATTCAGAAGTGGCCTTCTATGTGACATTTTATGGCCACAGATAGTTTCCCACGTCTGCGCAGATGATACCAAATGGAAACTCAGGGACACGGGACATCTGGAATGTGGCACCAACGACAGCAGAGGTTCATGAGCGACTGCAAGAACACGGAGCAGACACGAAGAACCAAGATGGCCGACTGTGGGAAAGGTGTGGAGAATTGGTTTTAGTTTTCTATAAAAGATGAGTCTAGAGTGTAAGTAGTTATACACACAAATTTATCATAGTTATGGACTCTATGGGTCACTGGTTAGTGCTGAATGAGGGGAATGCAAATACTCTTTGTACTGCTTTTGCACTCAGCTGTACTCTGAGAGTTTTCCTAACTAATCTTTATTTAGTGGTGTAAGTCAGTACACTTCTCCCTCTCCTGTTGAATTTTCTTTCTCTTCCCACTCAATAAATGCAACATTGTCATTCTCGCTTTGCATCCAAGTGGAAAGAACTCAGACTCACTTGATATGGTGTCTAAGAGGTGCTGGGATTGACTGAAGGCCACAGGAAAAAAAAAGAAAAATTCCATTTTTTTTTCCTAGAAGAATTTTTAAAGGCCCCTGAAGGTTTATATAACAATCTGGCAAGTCCCCAGACTGTTTTATTTACAACATCTGTTATCATTGGTGGTCATAAACATTGCTTTTTTTTTTCAAGCGAAAAGAGAAGTATGCAGTATTTGCTGATTAATTCACATAACCAAAAGCCTTGAACAGATAAAGTCTATCAAAGTCCCTCGGGAGGGATTGAGGGGAAACGTGTGAGTTTAGCAGGCAAACGTTCTGGTGTCCAGAAGGGCTTGAGCACTTTTGTAGACTCCGAAAGCCTTCTGGCTGACAGGGTTTACAGTATCCTGTCTGATCACATGGGACCCCCGTGAATGATGCTGTCAGTCACAGCAGAGGGATGAGCTTGTCACAGGCGCTTAGTTACTTCTCAAGGCCATCCTGGGGCCAAGGGCAGCTAGACAAGGTACGGCTATGAATGGAGCATTTGAGGGCACAGGGAAACAGCCCCAGATCTGACTGGAACCAATTCTCAACTTTCCCAAGGGAAACTCCTTGAGTGTGGCAAGGCATTAAGAGCGCTCCTTCTAGTGCAGAACGCTGGCCCTTACTACTTATAAGAACCACTCTAAGAGCCGGTTGAAACACACATCCCTAGACCCGTTTCCAAACATTTGGATTTAGTAAGTCTAGAGTGTGTTGAGGATTTGCTTTCTTTAACAAGTTCCAGCTATTGACGATGCCAGCATGTGGATCAAAGGCCAGACGGCCTGACCTCCGGCACTGTCTCTACCTCTTACCACAGTCATATGGGTCCCTCAGTCAGCTTCTCCCTGAAATGAGATAGTGGCTTCCTATTTCAGAATATTTTGGGGTAGGGTTAATGAGTAAGCAAGAGAGCAAACCTGAAAGCAAGCTCAATACATAAATATTATGTTTGTGAAATACTTTATATATATAGCACTCTATCTCACTCTCCAGAATGAAAACCAAAGCTCTGCTAGACTGAGTAGCTGCCTGTTCATCCCTGAGGGAAGGAGCAGGGAAACAGATTTCTGGGCACCCGGGCCATCTCAGGGCACAAGGCCGAGATGTCCTGCAACCTCGTGCAGACGCTGAACACTCATGCAGTCTGAAACACACGATCTTCACATAGGAAATGAATCCTTTTAAACGAGTGTGAGAAGCAGATATTGATGAAGTCCGTGCCCCACTTCTGCCAAAGTCAGAGAACACACTGTCCAGGGTCATCAAGATGGGAAGCCGAGGCCGTACTGAACCAGGGGCCTGCCTGCTAGAGCCCTAACTGGGATGCTGCCATTACTCTCTCCCTGCGGGGGAATGAGAGGGCTGCTGACGTCACACGTAGATAGCTCTCAGAAGCTGAGTAGGGCTGATGACGCCACATGTAGATAGCTCTCAGAAGCTGAGGAGGGCTGATGACGTCACACGTAGATAGCTCTCAGAAGCTGAGGAGGGCTCATGACGTCACACGTAGATAGAGTCTCAGAAGCTAAGGAGGCCGGGAGTGCAGTCACAGTCCCGAGCTTCCGACAGGATACTCGGGGTAGCCGAGTTACAGCCAAGATATGTCTGTGTTTGACTTCTGAGACAGAAAAAAATTTTAACTTTTGTTTTAACAAAATGCACAATCATGCATTTTTTTTTAAAAAGAACAAAACAAACCTTCTTTTGAGCTGATAGAACATGATATGGCTTTTGTTTTCATTTTGGGAATTGTTTTGGTTTGGTTTGGTTTGATTTTTTTCTGCAGAGCAGTTGAAAGGGTAATGACACTTAACCCTGCTTTAGCAGTACTTCGACATCGGAAATCAAGAGAAAGGATGTTCTCCTCGCATCCTCAATAAGCCTGTGCTTTGGGAAACTGGAATACCAGGAGGAACACAGATTCTTGGAACACTGTATTCAAAGCAGATCTGAAAAAAAATGTTTAAAACTGATGACATTCATAAGATTCCAATGATACTTACATAATATCAAAACTTGCTTTGAAATGTACCAAACTGACAGCTCCATAGACTTCCTATGCTTATTGTACCTCCGTGTGTGCAGAGCCTAATAACAAGCCAAGAGTGTCATAACTGCCTTGCACAGGTTTGCTGTTACCATTTAGAGTCATTATGATTATTAAGTCCTATGGTAAAGCGGTAGCATTCACAGGCTGATTCAGAACTGAGACTTTCCCGACTATAAAATAAAATATATTCCTTCAGATCAATTTTTAAAGGATCTGTCATTGAGGGGAAAGAGAAATATTCTGGCAATAAAAGTTTCACCAAATATGGAAAATGGGCTGTTTACAAAGAACCTAATTTGAGAGAGAGAGAGAGAGAGAGAGAGAGAGAGAGAGAGAGAGAGAGCGGAAGATTTCTAGACTGGGGCTTGGTGACCACCAGCCTAGCTCTAAGTTCAGTGGAAGTTCCTTGTGTTTTGCAAATTGTATCTTGGATATTCTAAGTTTCTGGGCTAATATCCACTTATCAGTGAGTGTATATCAAGTGACTTCTTTTGGGTTACCTCACTCAGGATGATATCCTCAAGATACAACCATTTGCCCAAGAATTTCATGAATTCATTGTTTTTAATTGCTGAGAAGTACTCATTGTGTAAATGCACCAGATTTTCTGTATCCATTCCTCTGTTGAGGAACATCTGGGTTCGTTACAGCTTCTGGCTATTATAAATAAGGCTGCTATGAACATAGTGGAGCATGTGTCCTTGTTACCAGTTGGAACATCTTCTGGGTATATGCCCAGGAGAGGAATTGCTGGATCTTCTGGTAGTACTATGTACAATTTTCTGAGGAAGTACCAGACTGACTTCCAGAGTGGTTGTACAAGTTTGTAATCCCACCAGCAATGGAGGAGTGTTCCTCTTTCTTCACATCCTCGGCAGCATTTGCTGTCACCTGAATTTTTTATCTTAACCATTCTGAATGGTATGAGGTGGAATCTCAGGGTTGTTTTGATTTGCATTTCCCTGATGATTAAGGATGCTGAACATTTTTTCAAGTACTTCTCAGCTCTTCGGTATTCCTCAGTTGAGAATTCTTTGTTTAGTTCTATACCCCAGCTTCTTGAGTTCTTTGTATATGTTGGATATTAGTCCCCAGTCAGATTTACAATTGGTAATTTCTCAAAGTATAAAACCAAGAATGAGAGCAGACCCTCAGCATACTCCCTCAGCCACCAGACACATATATGGGCATGGACCACATGCAGAAACATACAAAAATGAGAAGGTAGAGAATAAAGAGACAATTTCACTGTATGAAAAAAAAAAAAACAACAAACAAACACATAAGCATTGATTGATCCTGATGACACATGCTTATAGTCTTAGCATGACAAATACTGAGGCAGGAGAATCATAAACTCTACACCAGCCTGGGCTACACAGCAAGATCCTGTCTCAACAAAATAAAAACAATACAAACAAACAAAAATATATCAGCCGGTAGCCAAGAAAGTGCATAGAAAACACTGTACCATCTGCATACCTGTACCATCAGATCAATCTATACCCTAACCTCTCCTCCTCTTCCTTTTTCTCCTCCTCCTATTCCCCCCCCACCATTTCTTCTTCCTCCTCCCTTACCCCATTCTCCTTCCCACTCCCTCTTCTCTGTATATTTCTGGTCCTGTCCAGCTTTGACTTCTGCCCATTGCCTGCTTTGGGCTATGTGAGTCTAACAAAACCCTATTTTACCTTGTGGCTTGGGTTGACTCTGACTGTCTCAAGAACATCTATTTTCTGCTGTGCTTCAAAATTTACCACAGAGTCCCAATCCCAGCTCTCTCCACATTACATGATCTTATGAAATTTCTATTTCAGCCCAACTGGCTCCTGTGACTCTTCCAACTCCCCCAAATCTCATTCAGCTAACAAGTAGCAAGAAGCAACCTCCCACCCCATTTTGGGGGGACAATGGATGACACAAATGATGTCAGAGTTATGCTTAAATATTTTTTTCAATCTTATCGTTATGTTAGTTGTTTGCCGGTGTTGGGAATTGAGCTCAGAGTCCTGAACTTCCTAAGCCAGTACTCTGCTGCTGAGCTGCACTGTAAACCCTGATTCAGTCCCACTAATGACATATTGTAACTCCAAGTCAAGAGAAAAATGCCAGGAAGGGACAATGTTTCAACACAAACTGCCATGCGCAGAGGGTTTCTGCTACATTTTAAACCTTGCTTTTCTTTCTTCTCTGGACTTATCTTCTACTAGATCAAATTTATATTCAATAACATTTATAATATTTATATCCTATTTTATTCTATTATATATCTAGATCAAACTTATGCTCTAAAGCACCATATTTCATCAATGGAGAACATCTAGACCTCTTCCTGGGCTCACTTTGTTGTAGAGGCAAATGCTTTGATTCTGTTGTTATGGCCTGTGTGTTATATTTGGGTTTGTTTGTCTGTCTGTCTGTCTGTCTGTTTGTTTATTTGTTTGTTTGTTTGTTTGTTTGTTGAAGGCTGCTTACTAGCAGGTACAGGTCATCATCCAGTTAATCTAGTACTTAATACTACTTTCCCTGGAAGAAATGCTTTAAAGAAGTCAAGCCAGCAACAGTGTTCCCAGGAAAACTCTTGTTTAGCATTCGGTGGGATTCTTATCTCTACCACCTTTGGGTCTTTCTCTTGAACTCTAACTGAAGAATAACCATAGACAGTTCTGTCTTTTGTAAGCTTCAGGAGTGACCTATCTACAATCACGTCAATGATGTCCTTACCAGAATTCAACAAAGAATTTCTCAAATAGCAAAGTACAATACGATCTTCATCTGCAGATAGGATTGTGGCCTTGATAGCACAGCTCCGGCAGCTGTACTAGCTAAGCCAAATAATAACGATCAATTGCATAAATTTGGCAGTAAAAGCTCCACATTGCTTTCTCTAGAAGTCTCCAGAATGTCTAGCTCAAACCTTCACTGAGAGTTTATAGCCATCAAGTTTGGTTTCAAATCAAAGATGCCCTGGGCAGTAGCTGGGCAGTAATGTAGTGCCACCTAGCTTCTCTCCTGGGGTTGAGTCCATCCCCAGATGTTCCCAGTCAACGAAGAAGCTGGGTTGTCTTCTGCAGCGCGCCAGGGCTTCCTGAGGCTCAAACAGGCAAAGGAAGAAACTTCTCTATGCCCATCCCTCCAGAGACAATTGAGCCTTAGAGATTTGCCCTAGAGTTAGGCAAGATTCTCTACAGCAGTGGTTCTCAACCTTCCTGATGGTGCGACTCCTCATGTTGTGACGAGCCCCAACCATAACGTTATTTCATTGCCATTTCATAACTGTAATTCTGCTACTGTTACAAATTGTAAGTGTCTGATATGCAGACTATCTAGTGTGTGGCTCATAAGGTGTTGAGACCCACGGGTTGAGAACTTCTGCTTTACGGACTGGTTAGCTTATCATAGGTTTGACCTCTCCCATCATGCATTTCTCCTAAGCACCCCCACCTTATGCACAAACATCTCTATTTCTATACAGTATGCTTTCCCAGCCTAAAATCTCCTTGTCCCTCACTCTTTCAAACTCTCCCACACATTCAGGTTTCCCTTCCTTCATCAGCCTTCCCTAACGACACCGAGCCATAGCCCTGATCTCATGTCTGCCCTGTTTTATTTTCACGCCTCTGTTAAATCTTCTGTTACTAGGCTGGAGTCATCCCGTTCCAGGCAAGGACCTGGACTCATCTTCTCATCCTTCAAGACTGTCACACTTCCTATCAGATAAACCACATGCCAGACTCCGTGGTGTCCCCTTAACAGTGTGAACACCGCCTCTAGTAGACGTCCCCATGAGGCTCCGAGCAGGAGATGCATTCTAGTCTTCTGATTCATAATTTACGTTGTTGCTGAATGAATAAGAGATTGAATGAATAAAGCACAGCTGTTTATTTGGTATTGTTTCACCAACTAGTCTACATTTCTGAGAGAACTGACTGCATTTGAACACAACGACAGACGCCCGCTTAATCTCTCCCCACCCCCACCAGAAAAATTGGAAAACAAAATTTCAGCGAGTTTGCTCTCCCCCTCAATCATCCAGTCTCCTCTAGTCTCCTACTTTCACTCTGGTCTACGACTTGTTTCTATTCCATTGGGAGAAATAAAGGAAGGGAAGCAATCGGGATTTCTGCCAGCATGGAAGGAAGATGAAAATTAGAAAAGTCAGCTGAGGTTAGCTGGAAACCCGGGGGTCAGTCACGCACTACAGCACACAGCGCGGCTCCAGCACACGCCTGTGTCTGTGCTGCCTGGAGCCAGAGACACAGCCTTTAGTGACCCAAAGGCATCAGAGACAGAGGGAAATCTCCCCACACAAATGCAGCTCCAGACTCTTCTCTCACATTAGACAGAATGACTGCTTTGAAATGTCACTCAACTGTTGACCATCCTCCAGTGACCGCACAAGGGAAAAAGCTCAGGCAAGCTAAGATTCCTCCCCTAGCCTCCGCCCAACCCTCACTCACCTCACTCCTGCCTACCCGCTCTTCCTCAGAAGTGGGTGCTCCTAATATAAACTGCCGTGCTATTTTCTTCACCCAATCCCTGAATTTTCTAGTCCCTATTTCCCCAACCACGTGTCCATCTCTTGGTTTATCCCAGTTTTATGTAATATAACCTTTAGGCATGGCCTTCCCTGGCTAACAAACCCAGGCTATAAACCCAAGATACTCCATTCTTTCTTCCCTTTCTTTATCTTGCATCAAAGCCTTCATCAACACTAGAAATCATTTTTTATACTTGTATTAAATATTTTTATCTTTTTCCCACAAGAATAGGAATTTTAAGGAGGGAAAAAACTTTCCATTTTCATTTCCATAAAAACACTGACTTAGATATGAATCTTGAAAGAATAATGTTTTGTGCACACGTCCCCTTATCTTTTTATGTGTAGACTAACTACTGTGAGAAGCCTCATATTCTGGTACATACGATAGAGATCTCCTCCTTGCCCATAATCTTGTCTTTTCTGGGTGTTCCCATCCAGTGGGCCCAAGGAGTGATCAGGCTTCCAATCCAGCTTCTACACCATCCCCTCCAGAACCTTGGAGTCTGCCTCCAAGATTCTCTGCATCTGGCCAGAGATGGGGAGCTGGAGACTTACAGTAAGTACTACAGAGGGAGTTTAGAGAATCTCATCTGGGGAAATACAGACAGCTTTCGTAACACTCCTTCCATCACAACCCTGTCACTAACCCATATTCTTAAGAGCGAGCCTAGCCACGAAAGCTGCCTGTGGTGTCCTAGGGAAAAGGAACTGGGACTTGATGAACACGCAGCACACTAAGTCTGTCATGCAGCATAACCATTAGGTGATACACATGACAACTTGTAAAGGAGCTAAAGGCACTCCGGGAAAGAGTGGGAAGGGTGGACTAGGACAAAGCACCGTGGGGGCAAAGAAGAACTTAGAAACAGCAGCACATCTCAGGAATTTGAGATTGAAGAAGAGGATGGGCATAGCATATGGACCACAGAGGCAGAAGACTGGGGAGATTGGTGAAATCTGAGTCATGGAGGACTCAGTCTACAATGCCAAGATGTTCAGACTCATTCTGCGTGAACCGAGAGCCAGTGGAGGCTACTAAAGGATGAGACTGGGAAAACATGATTGTATGCACATTGTTTTAAGAGAGTTAGTTCCCTGATGGCTGTAGGGAAGATGAAATTCGGGACACAGAAAATGTAGATAAGATGCTTAGATAGGTATCTGTTGCTGAAATACAAGAACCGTTGGAGGATGGGAACACAAACAAAGGCAGTGGGGTAATGTTTGTTTAAGTCTGGCTGATTTCAGGAACGTCTCATGAACACACTGTTTTCAGGGATCTGAAGACTCTAATATCATTAAGGGACTTAAAGCTCCATCAAATAAAGGGGATAATAAAAAAATCACATTTTAATTAAATTTCTAATTAGATTTTTCTAAAGCCTGCCATTAAAAAATACAAGGCACACTAAATGAATAAAACTGTCTTTCTATCAGAGCTAAGAAATTACTGGGGCGTGTGGCAGGAAAAACTGGGTGGGGATGTACTGAATTCTCACATTGATCACGAGTACAGGAGGGAAGAAAGTGAGAAACGCCTCCCAACACCCGTTCTGAAGATGCAATTCTAATTAAAGAGCCAGTAAGGACGCATTGCTCGCGGTAACACCGTATCCCTCTCCACCAGCTTTATCAGTAGCATCCTTTCATTAACAAGCAATAGCTGTTTCCATGACCTCACTATCAATTTTTAAATGTTTTCTCTTTATAATGAAAATCATTTCCTCTCCTTTAACCATTACTAATCCACAATAACTTTGATCCAAGATAATTAGATATACAATATAGAAATCTTAAAGCCGTAGCAGAAAAAAAAGTACACTTACCACTCTGAAAAAAATTAATAAAGTCTTAGAAAAGAAAGAACAAATCAAAACATCAGCAGTATTTTGTAAAACACTTTTCACAAATCTAAAATGTCTGGAATAATTCCTTCTATTGTATTGAAATGAGACAATTATGAGTAACTTATTTTTCTCTATCAAACTCTCTGAGTATGTTCCTGGTAGAGTAAAAAAAAGAAGAAGAAGAAAGAAAGAAATGAGTAATGACTGGATCACTTTTTGAAAATCAATTATTATCCATAAAATTATCAAGACTCTAGAATTCTGACCTGGTCCCATGATTTACGGCATGCTGGCACATTGCCTTATCATGATTTGCATTAAAGCTCTAACATCAGCACCATTGCATGCTAATCACGCTGTTAAACACTTTATATACATTATCTCATGTACTGAAGCTTTCAGAGTACATCATTTTCCTTTAATTTTGAAAGCATGGATGAACCTAGAGTTCATTGAGAGAAGTAAAATAAACTAGGCTCAATGCACAAAATCATGAGTGTATCCTCACCAATGCCCAGCATCTTTGGGGACAGAGATTTGGGACAACAGTGGGTCTCACATCAAGCATTCCAGATTTTCCAAGGAGACTGCCTGGGTGACTACTTTTGTTCTAATCTCCAGGCAGACCCAAGTTGAGGGATCTGTTTTAAACCTTCCTCAATTAACTGCTAATTCTTTTCACTGTATCTAATGTCCAAACTCAAATCCAGGGTTTGGCATCTCTTACTCAATTAACATCTAGCCATAGGAGTAGAGCAAATACCTTTTGCTTGGTCTCCCAACTCTAGGGTCCCCTCTCTCCACCTCCCTCCTACCCTTACCTTCTTCCCTTTCTTCTAGGTACGGATTCTATGAAGGCTCTGAGACCACTGGCTAGCATTTCCAGCACCAGTGTCTGTACAGTTTTAACTCATACCTATACCAAGCTGTGCCAAGCTAGTTGCTAAGTTGTTCCATGGATTAAGACCAAAATTGTTTCCGTGGCACTAGTTGGTGGTTAGCTCTTACATGGCAGGCGTTCATGGAGGACACTGATCTGGCAACAGGTCAGAATAAACTTTCCCTAATAATGAAATGTAGAACTTTAAGAAATGTTCAGATAATCATATCACTATATATAACACACACACACACATATATATATATATATATATATATATATATATATATATATATATATATATGTTTTCCAAGACAGGACCTCTCTGTGTAGCCCTGGCTGTCTTGAACCTGCTCTGTAAACTAGAACTGGCCTTGAACTCAGAGAGATCCACCCACCTCTGCCTCCTGGAGTGCTGGGATTAAAGGCTTGTGCCACCACTGCCAGGAAAATGATTTAATTTTATTTTGTGTGCATCAGTGTTAGCCTGCATGTATGTGCATGTGAGGGTGTTGGATCCCCTGAACTTGGAGTTACAGACAACGGTAAACTGCCATGTGAGTTTTTCTCTCCAACCTCATCCTAACCTTATGTTACTACCTATCAAGATACAGAGTAGTAGATTCCAGACCCAGTAGTTTATATCTACAAAACAACTCCCGAATCTAAGGCTCACTGTTGAAGAGAGCCTTAGATTATAAAACCAGAGGATCCGGAAGTTTATTTTGAGAGCATGTCACCTAATCATGTCAGAAGCTATGTCCAAAAAAAATCTCACTAACATGGCTGCTTAAACATGAGCTAAACAAGGTCAATACCAATAGACATGCCAAAGTGGATGGAGGAAAGCCAGAGGCCTCAACCCTACACAAAGAGCCACAGGTAACTATGAAACCCTGAGAGTGGGAAAGATAGTCTTCCCCAGGGGAGAACAAAACAATGACTACCCAGTACCAAGTGGTTGGTTCTGAAATTAAAACATATGAGTAACATTTACAGACTGTGTGTTATATTTAGGAATATATATGCATGTACATATACTTATATGTATGTAACAACAATTAATGAAAAGGGAAGCCACAAATTTAAAAGAAATCAAGGAGGAGTATATGGGAGGGTTTGGAGGGGAAAAAAGGGAAGGGAAAGATGATATGATTACATTATAATCTCAAAAAGAAAATAAAAAACAGTTGAAGAATACCCAGCCAGTGCTGGGACAGTCCCTTTGGGGTATTTTAAATTGGTGAGGAGTCATCTTTTCAGTGTTATTTGTTGACATCTGTGTGTTCCCTGGAGTCTTGCCTGCTGTCACTTTGTTTAAAAGCATCTCCTCTCACTTTCTCTATATTCTTAGCTCATAATTTAAGAAATGTTTCAACATACACACACACACACGCACACCAACACACAGACACACGCACACACACACACACACACACACACACACACACACACACACAATTGTTCATCTTTGTCTTTGACCTTAATTTTTTCACTGTTTTTAGTACCTAAGAAAACCTTTCTTCTATCAACACATGAAAATATACCTCAGATTCATCAGAAAATGGTTTGACTTACTACTTACTAAAAGGAGGAATGCCTTCCATGTTTTCAGTTCCACTCTCCCCTGGGGCCTTTGAGCATGCCCAGAGCCTTCTAAAAGCATCTAAAAAAGGCCTCACTCAATTCTCTCTTTTTTGTGCATTCAAATACTTCTCTAAGGATAATTTTAAAATGTGTTAACTATTAGTTAATGCTAATATTATAGCATTATTAATTTATATTGAAACTATAGATGTTTGTCTTTTGGAATATCACTGTATAGAGTATCAGCTACATTTGGGGTAATAGACTTTCACTGGTTTGGGAAAAACTTGAGCCTCCATGGTCCATATTTTATTGTCTAAATTCTACCAATTCTTCAAGGACCAACTCAAAGCCTATCTATAACCTAACCAGAAATCTTTCTTTATTCCTTTGTTGGGAAGCAGCCTACCTTTTCTTTGAACTGTTACAATTCACTCCTTCATTTGTTCACAAAGTCATTTATTTATTATGTAAACATATCCTTGTGGAGATGAAAGTCTTTGCTTTCATGAAATTTATAATCTGGTCGAAGGAGCTAACAAAGTGTCCATATATATTACATTGGTTGTGATAAGTCTTATGGGGAACATAAAGCATGAAAAGGTCACACACATCATGGTTCCAGAGTTGAGATGATGCCCCAGGGAGGAATGGTCTTCACCTAGAGGTCTTTTAGAAGCAATGGCATAGCTGAGGAAGGGTTTCAGAGGGGGAAAATGGCAAGAGCAAGGTTAATGTTTTAGTCCCTTGTGATGTTATAAGAAACCACTTTAGACTGGGGATCTTATAAGGAACAGGGATTTACTTTCCATAGATTTAGAGATTAGGAGGAACATGACCTGTTTACTGGTGAGGGCTGTTTCTCTGGCTCATGATTACTACCTTTGCTGTGACCCTTCACATAACAAAGGGCTATCTTTCCTCTTTAAAAGTTCTAATAACCCACAGTTAGGGCTCTGTTTTTATGACCTAGTCATTTCCTAAAGGTCCTTCTTTTGTTGGAGATTGACACAAACCTTTGGAATATAGCAGCCAGTGTATATGGAAGCCATTCATTTGCTGGGAGTCTGAACAGGAGATGAGAGTCTAGAGGTAAGCAGTTACTGTCATGCTCTTCATCTGTCGCAAAGAGATGTTCCTACATCTTTCTGTGGTTATAAGAACAAATTAGGGGGCTGGTGAGATGGCTCAGTGGGTAAGAGCACCCAACTGCTCTTCTGAAGGTGATAAATTCAAATCCCAGCAAACACATGGTGGCTCACAACCATCCGTAACGAGATCTGGCTCCCTCTTCTGGAGTGTCTGAGGACAGCTACAGTGTACTTACATATAATAAAATAAAATAAATCTTAAAAAAAAAAAAGAACAAATTAGACTGTGGTTAGGAATTATACTGGTTTAGTAAAGTTTTGGGTTCTCTTCCAAGATCAATGACTTCATTAGCCCTAAGTAGTTGGCTAGGTTTCTAACACCAGGCATAATTTTTCCCTTCTTGAGTGGGTATTAAGTTAGAGAGCTCTTGGTTATGACCAAGTTATGTGTGCCACTATTGCATGCTTAAGGCTATCATGCCATACTGGTCATTCTGGTTCTTTGTCATGATAGCTACATGAGGCTTTTGGTTGCCTTTTTCTCTGGAAGCTTGCATGGTGCCTTCTGGTACCATGAAAAGTGTTCCTCAGGCAGGAGTCTTTAAGGTCTGTTCCAACTCCCAGGCTTCTGTGTCTGAAGTTTATGGTGCCTTCAGAAATAGGGACCTACCTACCACCTTTAAGGGGTAGCCAAGGTTAATCTGCTGATCGTTCTTTGTTCTCCTTAAGCTCAGTGACTTATCTTCTCCACAAGATCCAGAAGATGTTATGATTTATCTACTCCACAGAAACATGATACCTAAATCCAAATGCTATACTGAAGGAAACTTGTGAGTTGCTTTAAATAATAACATTTTCCAGAAGTAATGTGAATGTCTAGCATATATTATACTGCTTCATCAAGGTCACAGGGAAGGTTTAATGTCAGATCCTGGAAAATACACAGGGCTCTGGCTGCTTGTCCAGTTCCCTCTTTCCTCCGGGCTGACAACTATCAACAATATGACATTCTTTATTGAGCAATGAAAAAGGTCAGGTGGCCAGTACTTTGTGCTATATTATCTCATATAGGATACAGAGCTTAGATCCTGGCTTACACATCACTTTCTATTGGAAGTTCAAGGTTGGTACAACAATTGTTCGTTTCTTTCATTTTATCAAATGTTAACAAGACTCCTTACATTGTAGGTACTGTGTTGGACATCAACACGCCAACAATTGATGAAATCATCATACTCTGCCTTCCTGGAACTTATATTTTGGTGAGAAGGACAAAAAAAGAAAAAAAACAATGACAGATAAAGCTGTTAAATACTGTAATGAGTGATGTGCATGAAGCACAGGATAACTGAAGCATCAAATAGAGGCGCCAGAGAACATTGCTGAGATCCATCATGGATGCAGAATTAAAAACAGGTAATGGAGTTAGACACTGGAAGATTCTAGGTCAAGTGAAGAGAGGTAAAAAGCTCTTTAGATAGCAGGGAGACAGAAGGCTTGCTTGTATAGAGCTTAGGGTCAGAGGAGGTGACCTGAAATGAGGTCAGAGTAGAGGCAAGGCCAAGATATGTGAGACTTGGAAGGACTGGTTTGGAGCTTGAAATTTCAGGCAAGTATGTAGGAAGCCATTAGGAGATTTCAGTAGCATGATCTAATTTATATTTTAACAAGAGTTTAGTATGGTAGGCAGTATTCTATTCATTAAAAAAAAAAAACCTCACTTAATCAACTGGAAAATGTTCATCCAATTATTATAATGATTCCATCGGGTGAGTGTTGCTACCAGAGTCATTATAGCTGCTTCCATTTCAATGCTCAACTAACTCACAGGCTTGGTGAGAGAGCCAGGATTGAAGCCCCAATCACAGATTCCCAGAATATTTCCACTATACTTTGCATTTCATATGCAATTATTGATGAGAGTAGAAAAGAGATGGAGGCAGAGATATTAATGAAGAAATTATCACAGAGCCTAGGGAAGAGTCAATAGTTTGCAAATTATAATGGTGGGTGCTTCCTTCCTTCAGTAGGAAGCATTGCAATTTCCTAATACATTACAATGGCAGCAATGGAGATAAAGATGAGAACGGGCTTCAGATAATGCTGTGATAGTAGAACTGATGGGGTTATGATTCAGTGGACTAAGGAGGTGAATGCAGGTTTTAAAAAAAAGAAAGGAGGATAATATTCTTGAGTTTCTAGCTCAAAAAATGGATATTAGATGATGGTTGTGGTTTTGGTAGTTCTGGTGGTGGTGGTGGCGGTGGTGGTGGTGGTGGCAATGGCAGTGGCAGTGGCGGTGGCGGTGGCGGCGGTGGTGGTGGTGGCGGTGGTGGTTATGGTTGTTGGGGTGATGATGGTGGTGGCAGTAGTGTCTTTGGTTTTAAAATTTAAAATAATGCAAGACTGTCAGATGTAATGTCTCATACATTAACGTCAAGACTTGGGAGGCAGAGGCAGTAGCAAGTGGGTCTCTGTGATTTTTTAGGTCAGGCTAATGGATATAGCACATTCCATGGTAGTCAGAACTCCAAAATAGAAACAGGGTCCTGTTTTTGGAAAAAAAAAAGCAAGTTTTTAGAACTTATTTTGAACATGCTGAGTAAACATGTCTCTGAGTATACCTCTCAGAAAGATGACTATTAGAATTTAGAAGACAGCCATTTTTTAAGCCATGGCAGATGAGCAAGACAAATCCAAGAGTGAATTTAGAGAAAGATCCAGTGCTGATCACTAAGGAGCCACAATATAGAGAGGATTTTAAATGGAAGAACCTATTGACACAATGTGAGGCTTCAGATAGGAAGAGGAGAAAGAGAGTAGTTTATTTCCTGAGGAAAGCTGGTAACAGAGTGGAACCAGCCCAGGAGAAAGAAGTTTGTTGCAGTCAACAAAAATGAAAAAAGGGTTGGAGATCTGAAGACCCGCTTTGACATCAGACATAGAAATGCAGAGTTTGAAGTTGGCCCAGTTGTTTTCCTGTCTTGCTTTGGGGATTACAGTTAAGCGATTGAAAGAATCTCAGAAGAGGCTAGAACTTTAGACTTTTAACATTGTTAGCATTATTGAGACTATGGGGACTCTGGAAGTTGGATTAAATGTAATTTTGCATTATGCTATGTTTAGGTGTGGCCTCCATAGACTTATTTATATGTTTGAATAAGTCTGTGGGAACTAGAGAGTGAAATGTGATGGTTTGTATATGCTTGGCCCAGGGAGTAGCCCTATTAAGAGGTTGACCTTGTTGGAGTAGATGTGTCACTGTGGACGTGAGCTTAAGACCCTTATCCTAGCTGCCTGGGCCACTCCTGTTCACACTGGCACCTTGACATTTGCTTTGATAAGCGAACACCCCTTCAGGGTGTGAGCAGATGTCCTCTTTCTTTATGATATCCCATTGCTCATAGCGTTCTGAATACATCCACATGCACAGACCTCATATCGCCACCCTCTCTGAAGAGGCATCAGGTTCAAAACTGACAAGACTTGTATTGATATGTAAACACCAGATCATGTTAGTGTGTCTGACTGATGGGGACTTTGGCAGCTGAGACAGACCACTGGATGAACTGTGTCATCACAACAGAAACCAGGCCAAGCCAAAACCTAAAGCAGGATGATGCATCTGCAAAAATAAGATGCATTCCTAGCTGGACAGTGGTTAGAAACGGACTCGTGCTGGATAGACATAAAACAATGGCTGCTTGCTTGTTTACACCCTCAAGTCTTCTGTGCTCCTTCCCAGACTCTGAAGGGAGAGTTAACAGAGAAAACTAGTTCGCCTTTATCGTCAAATATTTCTTTGGTAAGTGCGCTTCAATCATCCAAAGGGAGGAAAAAAAAAATCACAATTCATCAGCATGGCTAACTCTCAAAACTCTGCCTCCTGGTGTCTTTAGAGACAAGATGAAGGAAAACAGCTGCTTCGTAACTTTCCCCTAGAAAACCACAGGAGTTATGTAACCAATGTTTTACAGCACTAGAAAACGTTTCTCAGGGGAAAGAATGAAGGAGCTAACGAATGAATGGATGGGAGAAAAGGTCTCCAGCCTCAGCCTATTCCCTATAGATTTTTCCGAGCAGACCAGACTCTGATATTGGAGCCATTAAGAGAGGAATGCAGGAAATGCTAGAAGGAACATAAACAAAGAGACCTTGGCTCCTGGGTAGTGGCTCCTCAACATTTGTCCTTGTGGAGTCTTTAGGCAATCGCAGGCAACCGTTCCCAATTCCCTTATCTGAGGATGAAATTTCCCTTACTATGCAGAAAGGAGGCTGCCCGTGGCCTCCCAGAGGCATTTTTTGAAAAGCAAGCATTTCCCTTTCTCAGAGCCACCCCCTTCAGAGAAGGTTAGCTTTCCGGGAGAGGCTCCAAACTGTCCAGCAACATTGTGTCCCTGAATTTCGTACAGAGCGACAGTAAGGTGAAAATTCAAGGAGAGTCCTTAAAAAGAAATAAAACAAAACAACTTTTCAGCTGGCA
Source organism: Mus minutoides (assembly GCA_902729485.2). Lineage (NCBI taxonomy): Eukaryota > Metazoa > Chordata > Mammalia > Rodentia > Muridae > Mus > Mus minutoides. The sequence continues at coordinate 28,192 of CACVCL010030799.1, forward strand.
CGTAAAGGGGAGAAAAGGGGGACACAAGAAGACGGTTGTGTTCCGAAGGCCTTGGAACCAAGTTAGTCGACGCTGGGGCTAGAATTGTGAGTTAGTTCTCAGGTGGGTGTGCCAAGCAAGAATCTTTTTTTTCCCTCATCTTGTTAATTAGTGGCATTTCCATATAATCCCTAAATTGTCCATATGGTACTATATATCCACCGATTCCTGGAATTGCTGTCTAGATAAAATTGCATACACAGTCTAGAGAATAATTTGTCTGCCTTCGAGCTGACTTCACATTCTAGTGACAAAGAGATAATACTTTCTTCCAACTGTCATCTCCACTTGTGAAAAGTGGTCCCGTTGTCTGGAAAGTTCCCTTGCCCCAGACACCATAAAGAAGCTGGCAGAGGAGTCTGGTATGACTGGTATAAAGTCTTTATTGCACCAGCATCTATGCACTCTGTAAACACTACTTTCTCTCTGTGTTCCTGTCATTGTTCCAATCACAATGGCCTTGCTTTGCCTGCACACTTGCTGGCCCATTTGCAACAGCCCTGCCTTGTCTCAGGGGCTTTCTCCACGCTCCTCTGGCTGGCCGTTCATTTGCATATCAGGATGACATCACTCTTCTCTGATCTAGCAAGCTCTGTCACACGAAAAGCATTTGTTCAATGAGAAAATCTTCCTCTTTTTATCTGAACAGACCAGCAGGTAAACCGCCGTCCTGTCAATCTTATTACAAATCTTTTCCACAAGAAACGGAGAAAGAAAAAAGGAACGAGCGTTCGTGGGGAGCCTCCTACCTGCTGGAGCGCTAACGTTCAGACCTTACTTTTTACATTAAACTTCCTCTGGCCCCAATTTGTGCAATGGGAATTGACTTGGCAGAGGAAAGAATTTCCCCTCAATCTGACTGATTATGAGGGCACCTTGATGACCTTAACGGAACCGTTTCTGTGCGAGACGAAATAGGAACTTCAGGGGTTGGAGCCACGGCACCTGCTCATCACTGGTTTTGATTGGTTCACTGGTTTTTGTCAGGCATTATCAGCGGTGACAGTAATAACTGTGACTCTGGGCTGGAGAGATGTCTCAGTGATTAAGAGTGCATGCCGCTTTTCCAGAGGACATAAGTTTGATTTCCAGAGTGCATGTTAGACGACTCATAACTCTTTTAACTCCAGCTCCAGGGGCTCTGAAGCCCTCCATTGGCCTGCGTACAATAACCCCACCCCAGACACCTGCATACACAGGGCAGATGCACACACACCAAGAAAAATACAATGAGACTTTTTGTTTTTAACCTAAGAATCTGTTAATTTTTCCCAGCCTACAAACTGTCTATTCTCCTGATAAATAAATAAATAAATAAACAAACAAACAAATAAATAAATAAATAAATGAAAAAAAAAAAAAAAAAACAAGTTGAAAAAGAAGCAGGCCGGAACTCTCAAATGCCTGTCTACTTGCTAAAATCCCAAACCCTGCAGTTACCTTTTGTCCCATTCCAACATGCAAGAAAGACATTTGTCCAGGAAGATGTTGTTCTAACGGCTGAATTCTGCCCGCTCAGCAGTCCAGGATGGAGAACAGTCTGTTTGACAAAAGTCCCTGGAGTTGCATTATCCAAATAAACACAGAGCTCAGGGTCCTCCCCTCCTCAGAGGAGGGGATCAGAGAGCCACAGTTCCCGATCCAGAGCACCAGACTTTCTCTCATGGCTTTTACATTTCAAATTTGCCATTTACTTAATGGGAAAACTTTATTACTTTTTAGTGGTCTTTTCTCATCATCGTAGACAGAGGTGATCGCAGGTTTAGGGAGGTAGCAATTGGATCTCAGAGAGGGCTGGGGTGAGGATGTAAGATGTGCTAAGAGGAAGGTCCTGTGTCAAAGAGTGTCTGGGACTACTTTTAAATACAAATCCATAATTTACAAACTTAGGGATAAGGTTTTCTTGGGTTGTGTCGTGATGATGTCTAGGTTACTGTTAAGGTTTGGATATGAAACACCCACCGAAGGCTCACACTTCAACGCAGCAACGTTCAGAGGTTGGGGCTGGAATTGGAGTGACTGGACCATGGCGGCTTTAGCCTCATCATCAGACCCGTACACTGATGGGCCCATGACTTTATAGGTTTTGAGGGGAGATGAAAACATAAGATACAGGATGTAGTGTAAAGAAGGGGACCATTAAGGGCATGCTTCTAAGGATTATTATCTCTTGCCTGGACCTCCTCCTTCTACTTTTATTTACTGAATGGCATACGGCAAGCCTCTTCCTCCACCACCTCCTGCTGCTATATCTTCACCTCCACCACCCCTCCTGCTGCTATATCTTCACCTCCACCACCCCTCCTGCTGCTATATCTTCACCTCCACCACCCCTCCTGCTGCTATATCTTCACCTCCACCACCCCTCCTGCTGCTATATCTTCACCTCCACCATTTTAAAAGCAAGTGGACAGGTGCTGGTGGAACCTCTCAGGGAACCAGTTGTACCAGCACCTGACCAATACAGATACAATACTGACTCACAGTCAGCCATCAGACTGAGCCCGGGGAACCCCAATGGAAGAGCTAGGGGAAGGACTGAAGGAGCTGAAGGGGATTGCAACCCCATAGGAAGAACAATATCAACTAATTGTACCACCCAGAGCTCCCAGAGACTAAACCACCAACCAAAGAGTATACACAGAGGGATCCATGGCTCCAGATACATATGTAGCAGAGGATGGCCTTGTCTGACATCAATGGGAGGGGAGGGAGGCTTGATGCCACAGCATAGGGGGATGCTAGAGCCATGAGGCAGGAGTGGGTGGGTAGGTGGAGGAGCACCCTCAAAAGGGAGGGGCAGAGGGGGGATAGGATGGGGGATTGTGGAGGGGTAACTGGGAAGGAGGAATGTCATTTGAAATATAAATGAATAAAATGATTAATAAAAAATAAAATAAAAAAATAAAAGCAATTGGGACCATCTTGCCATAGTGTAATGCATCAGAAACCATGAGCCAAAAGCTTTCCTGTCATGCGTGTTTTGTCAAGCATTTGGGCTGAGCAGCACAGTTCTTTACATTGAATGGACCTATGTCCTCAGTGTAGGAGCTAGCCAAGTCTCTGCTACCCTCTCCATCCTTGGTCACCTGCGACCTGATACCCATTCATCATTATCAACTAAAGTCCGTGGTTTACATTATAGTTCACATTGAAGTTCTATGGATTTGAGCACATGAGACATATGTATGCACTATTAAAGTATCATACCAAATAGAATTTCACGTTCCTGAAATTTCCCATGCTTTATCTATTTATTCCTTGCTCTTTCCCCCCACCCCCTACATCCTGACATTATCAGTCTTTTTACTGTCTCCATAACTGTGCCTTGTTTTATAACTAGAGTCGTACAGTTTGTAATGTTTTAAAACTTTTTTTCATTTAACCATATACATTTAAGCATCACCCATATTTTTCATGGCCTAATGGCTAGTTCTTTCTCCATGTATAGCATACCATTGCATGACAGCACTATAGTTTATTTACTTTATTGATGATCATCTTTTTGTTCCTGTTTGAGTTACCATGACTATAGCTCTATAAACATTACATTGTGGGTTTTTTAAGTGTGTGTATGTGTGTGTGTGTGTGCCCATTTGTTTATAAAAATACTCATCCTTTCCTCAATCAAAGCTGACTGTTTGCCAACAACCTATAGACTTTGTGGACTTCTTATTCTAATCTGTCAATCTTCCTTCCATATTCCACACTGTCATGATTTCTGCACCTTTACACAAAGTCTTGTGTAGTGTTAAAGTTCTCCAGAATCACCTTATTTAATGACACTAGTGTGTGTGCACACACATACACATGCTCACATACATATACACACTTATACATACTTAAATGCAATACACGTTACATACACGTTACACATGTACGTACACATATATACATACATGCACATACATAATCCACATGTGTGCATGTGCACACACACATACATGCACATGCACACAAACATATATGCACATACACATACACAAAACACACAGAGAGACGTGCACATGCACATGGCTGTACCATATAAACAGTAGCACCAGCACATCAATGTCTTCCAGGGTGCTGGGATTCTGATTGGAAGTGTGCTGAAGCTAAGAATGTGGTCAGGAGCCCCTGACAATTGGATAGAGCATTTTCTTTCCACAAATGTGTAGTATCTCTTCATTTATTTAGAGCCTCATTATTTTCTTTCATCAGAACTTTATGATTTTTCTCATATGTATCTCGAACATAGTATCAGATTTGTGCCCAAGTATTTTGGGATGCTAATGCAGGAGTATTGTATTTTGGTTTAAAATGTCCTTTCCTTGATAATTTATAAAGAAAAGCAATTTCCTTTTCCTATTAATCTTGTAGCCTGCAGCCTCACCATAACCACAAATTACTTTCGGGTTTTGTTTTGTCAAATCTTTGTTATTTCTGTGTTTACTGCTATATCACCCATAGAGTTTTGCCTTTTCCTTCTTAACTATTATGCTTTTATTTCTTTTCTTTCTTGTTTTTTTAAGATTATTTTTATTTATTTGCATTCCAAATGTTGCCTCTATTCCCAGTCCCTCTTCCAAGAGTTCTTCACCCCCTCTTTGTCTCTCAGAGGGTGCTCCCCCACTGGCCCACCCACCCCCTCACACACCCACCTCAAACCCCACCCCCACGCCCATCTGCCTCCCTGCATCCCCCTTCCCTGGGACATCATGCCTCTACAGTATTAGGCATATCCTCTCCCACTGAGGCCATACAAGGCAGTCCTCGGCTACATATGTGCCTGGGGCCTCGGACCAGCCCTTGTATGCTCTTTAGTTGGTGGCTCAGTCTATGGAAGCTCTGAGGGGTCCTAGTTAGTTGACACTGTTGGTCTTCTTATGGGGTTGCCATCCCCTACAGCTCCTTCAGTCCTTCCCCTAACTCTTCCATAAGGGTCCCCGACCTCAGTCCAACGGTTGGCTGTGAGTATCTGCATCTGTCTCAGTGTTGTGTGCCATGCTTAGAGTGTGATTGTGTCCTTCTGAACGCTTTCTCTAATGGCCATGTCTTTATTCCTTCCGTGGGTGCCAGGGGTTTGAACTCAGTTCCTGATTCTTGAACAGCAAGTGCTCTTACCGTTGAGCCATCCCTTCAGTTCCTGTTTCTGACCTTTAGTTACAGTGGGCAGTTTTCTTTCATTAGATTATGTGTATTTATCTAAATACACATATCCTACACCTATAACTGCTCTGGTTAACCAGTTTTCCTGGGAGTTAAAAAAAAATTCTGTGTTTCAGAAATTACAGTGTAAACCACAAACATTCCTGTACGATAGAATTGCTCCAAGCGATGGCTGATGAGACATATTTGTGAAAGTGACCCAGTTCTGTGAAAACATTTTATACTTTGTCTAGATAAATAATTGGGTTTTTTAATTCCAAAAATATACTTGATAGTATCCACTGTAATGGATTAGTCATGTAAAAATATCAATACCAAATGTTTTCCTTAAAAAAAAAAAAAACAATTAAATTTAGCTTTCATTTACATGGGGAAAAATCGCAGCTTTTTTTTTTCAAGAAGGACATAATGCAGGCATACAGGCGATTATCAAAACTAGGCACAGGAGAGATGGCTCACAGGCTAAGAGCTTGTATTGTTATTTCAAAGTACCTGAATTCAATTCCCAGCATTCAAGCCACGTGGCTCACAACAGCCTGTACCTCCAGCTCTAGAGATTCTAAAACCTCTGGTTCCCATGGATGGTCAAATTTATGTGTGTATGCAAACACACACACACACACACACACACACAAACGTATGCATTCACATATACATAATTAAAAGTAAAATAAGTCTTAAAAACTTAACCCTAAATATTTCTTTTTGTATTCAAGGATATGAGTGTTGTTAGATGATACAAGATCTGGTATAGGTAGGTGTGCGTGTGTGTGTGTGTGTGTGTGTGTGTGTGTGTGTGACCACTCATGTATATCTGTGTGTACATGCATGCATATGTATGTCTGTGTGTGTGCATACGTGTGTGTCTGCATGTGTGTCTGACAACATCCAGAACAGCGCTTTTTCTCCACACAGAGAATCCTACTAAACTCTGTGTCCCTCAACATCACAAGCTAATGTCTATCTGTATATGCAATTAAAATGCACATATCTTCTCTGCCTATAGTATAGAGTCTGATAGAGACACTTTGCAGCCTAGACAGTAGGCAAAACAGAGACAGTGATAAACAGCACAGTTGAAAACATTACATGTCTCACTAAGAAGGTACAGAGTCTTGGATTATGGAAAAGAAAAGCAAACTGTGATTCCTCTTCAAAGGGCTGGATCGGATGAGTCCTCCTGATGGCTCAAATAATGTACTTGCACACACTCAAGCAAAAGAGACAAGAAAATGACAAGCTGTCATTTAACGTATTATCCTCCTCCAACCAGAACCTGCATTTATACTGCCATGTTAAAGTGAATGATGTGGACAGGTTTTAGAGAGAAGGCTGTGACTTAGCATATCGCTGCCGGTGCTGCTGATGGTGCTGTGTCTAACAGCACATGTCCCTGAGCAAAGAGCCCACGTTCTTTACCAGGACAGGTGATTATACAAAAAGCAGGAACTGGGAAGCAGGGAGGATTATAATACTTTAGGTTTGGGTTTGGGCTTTTGACACAGGGTTTGGTTAGGAAGGGTCAGGTTACCCTGAGACTTACAGTCCTCCCTGCACGCTCCAAGGTGTTGCAATTGCTACAGGCGCTGATAATGCATTTGGATTTTTTTAATGTAATTGAAATTCTAGTCTTAATGAAAAACAGAAGCAGGCCCCACCAAATATAGAAAGGGCCTGCTAAAAATATGTGAAGTTCATCTGCAGTTCAGAGCTCGGGATTTTATTCATTCCCAGCTTGGGTCTATTGGAAGCCCCATGAGGCCTTGAGTTGCTTTGATAAAAAAGACAGCCTATGCAAATGGACTGTTTTGAAGATGAAGTGAGAGAGACTTGGCCAACCTTCCGCTGGCACTCTTCTCAATGTTGAGAGCACAGATGTGACAATGGTTAAATCTGCTTTTGCACTGACTAGCTTCATGACAGTTCTGAGGCTCCATTTCTTTTTTTCTTTTTTTTTTTCCTTTTCACATATTACATCCTGACCACTTTCCCCTCCTTCCCTTCAGGCCTCCCAGCAACTCCCCAGCATCTCCCCCCTACCCCTCCCCATCCACTCCTCCCCCATTTCCCTTTAGAAAAGATCAGACCTCCAAAGTATATCAATCCAGCATGACATAACAAGTTACAATAAGACCAGGCACAAACCCTCATATCAAGGGTGGACAAGCCAACCCGGTAGGAGGAGAAAAGTCCCAAGTGTAGGTGGAAGAGTTGGAGACTGCCACCACGCCCACTGCTAGGAGCCCACAAGAACACCAAGCAACACAGCCATAACTTATACACAGAGGACCTAGCACAGACCCATGTAGGCTCCATGCTTACCATTTCAGTATCTATGACTCTCGATGAGTCCTTCTTAGGTGATTCTCTGGGCATTATTGTGGTGTCCTGGACTGCTCTGGCTCCTACAATCCTTCCTCCCCTTCTCCCATGGGTTTTCCTGAGCTCATGTTCGGCCATGGGTCTCTGCATTTGCTTCCATCCATTGCTGGATAACCCTCTCTGATAACAAGTGGGCTAATCCAGTCTATGAATATAGCAGAACATCATTAGGAATCATTTCAGTGACTTTTTTTTTCTCAGTTATGTTTGGCTCTATCCTAAGTCTCTGACCTATCCAATTTCTAGTTCCTGGGCATTCAGCCAGTGTCAGGCATAAACTCCTTCTCATGGCACGGGTCTCAAGTTGGACAAGTCATTGGATGGCCACTCCCACAAGTGCTGTACCACCATTACCCCAGCACATTTTTCAGACAGGACAAATTTTTAGGTCAAAGGTTTTATGACTGGGTTGATGTCCCCGTCCCACCACTGGACACCTTGCCTGGTTACAGAAGATGCCAGGTTCAGGCTCCATATCCACCATTACTGGGAGCCTTTGGCAGGTACACCCATCATAGATTCCAGAGAGTTTCCATTCCCTGTACAAGGTTTCCTCATCTTCCCACCCCCAAATGCTCCTCAATTCCAGCCATTTATCACAGTACTCTCTCCCTCTACCCACCCCCTCCCACCTGATCCCTCCTGTTCTCTCCCCTTGCCTGCCATTAGACTACCTGTGAAATATAACCTATTTCTTCTTCCCAGGGAGACTCATGCATCCTCCCTGTTAGCCTCCTCTAAATCTGTTGAGTAAAGAATAATCAAGCTTCCTCTTCTTAAGCTATGAAATAGGTCATCTGGGAAAGGAGAAGTCGGCCAGTGGGGAGCACACTTGCATATCCAAGCATTAGGGCCTGAGTTTGGATCCCCAGATTCACCAGAAAACCAGGCAGAGCAGCACAAGTCTGTAATCCCAACACTTTTCTGAGGAAAATGGGAGACAGAGATGGGGGAGCCTCCAGAAGCTCTCTCAGCCAGCTAGCCTGACCACACACAGGCAAACAAGAAACCCCATCCCAAACAAAATGGAAGATAAGGACCAACACCTGAGGTTGACATCAGGTATCCATATGGATATGGTAGCATGGACACCCATACTCCCAACACCCCACACATGTACACACACATACATGCTTGCTTGTCTTGGGGTTTTATTGCTGTGAAGAGACACCATGGCCACAGATACTCTTATAAAAACAAACAAACAAAACATTTATTTGGGCCTGGATTACAGTTTCAGAGATTTAGTCCATTATCATCACGGTGTGGAGCAGGATGGGGTACAGGCAGGAGCTGATCCATGGTAGCAGAAGGGAGCTTGAATACATGAGACCTCAAAGCCCACGTATAGTGACACACTTCCTCCAACAAGGCCATACTCACGCCAACAAGACCACATCTTCCAATAGTGCTGCTCCCTATGGGCCAAGCATTCAAACACAGGAGTCTATAGAGGCCATTCCTATTAAAACCACCACTGATAGTTAAAAAAAAATAGGTTGTTTGTAGAGGTTAAATAACACAACCCCATTATCCGGGGTCAGTTCAGTAATTGCTTCCTCTCCACTATAGAGTGCAGCTTTGGCCTGTGTGTCAGAGCCCTTCATGGTCTGACTGAACCACTGGTATTTAGACATTCAAAACAGAACAATACAGTGGAAGAGTTTAGCTTGGAGCACAGGAATGCTGAGATAAACTCAAACATCTTGCCATCTTCAATAGTACATTTTGTTGAGACTTGATCATTCATTCATTCATTCATTCTTCTCCCAAGATGCCTGAAACATCTCAGAAGATCCTCCTGGTCATTCTGGTTCCTTCGGTCTGTTTCTGTGCACGTTCAAAATGTGTGGAGGGTGGAGGGCCAGTCTTCTCCTCGCCCCAACTCCTTATTCTCTCATACAGAAGAGCAAGATGTAAAATTGAGCACATTAACTAAATTAAAATTAAATTTAAAAAGAAAGACGTCTAAGAATACAATAACAAATCTCAGGTGAGACCAGCCCTGTGAGCGTGGCTGACTTGGCTGTGGCCTGCAGATTTTACACCGCCATCAGCACAGCAACCATTGTACTAGGTTTCCACATCTCCCCCAAAATGCCCCTCAATTCCTGGCATTTATCCCAGTACTCTCTCCCTCTACCCACTCCCTCCTGCCTGATCCCCCTGTTCCCTTCCCCCACCGCCTCCAATCCACCCAGGAAATACATTCTATTTCTCCTCCCCAGGGAGAGTCATGCATTGCTCCAATGTGTGCTCAATCCATGCCACATTGAGCATCCAGCTACCTTCTTACCTCTCACATCACTCCACGTGCAGACCAGAGTCTCCTTCTCTGTGGACTTCTTTTCTCAAACGTCTCTCTTTTCTACTTGTAAAGATTCCTCTCTATTCAATTCCTGGCCCTGGGCCCTCCAGTGTAATTCCAGAGACTCCCTCCTGGGCTGGGATAAGTACAGCACCTTTCTGTCTCAGGACCAGCAGAGGTTTGGGGGATATTGTTTCTCCTTTACATTGCCCACCCATGACCACTTCTGTAATAAGAGACATTAGTATAAAGATTCCTTTCCCCCCACTAGAGTCTCTTTACCCAAGCTTCTAAGACAGAACTAAAATTTAGAACAGATTTTTAAAGAAAATATTTATTTTGTAAGCAGTTGTAGAGCAAATTTCACACAGTCCCCACCACATCCCACTAATGTGCTGAGGTTGCTTTAATTGATGAGCCCATATTGGCATATTGCTATTAACAAGGTCATAGCTTAAAAGGCTATTAAATGATTTTGTACATTCTGCAGATGTTAGCGAACACATATTAACTTCTGTCCAGTTTACTTTATTGTATAAGATACTTTTACTGTCCTCAAGCTCAAGTGCTCAATCCATTCATACATCCTTCCCTCAAGCCAACTTCTAGCAAGCACTGTGCTTTTTACTGTCCATGTAGTTTTGCATTTCCTATAATATTCTATAGTAGGGCTCCTATAGTGTACGACCTTTGTTGATGGCCTCCTTTATCTTAGCAAAATGCTTTTAAAATTCTTTTATATCTTTCCAGGCTTAATAGTTCATTTCTATTTTTACCCTTAAATCCATTACTTGTGTGCACCGTAAATGATCCAGGCACCTAAAGAAGGGCATCTTGGTTGTTGGAGATTTGAGGCACTTGCGAATATAGCTGTCTTTACACACAAATTTGTGTGTGTGGACATAAGAATTCAAACCTCTTGAGTCAACACATACCAAGACACATCATCTGTGGCTTGTTTGGTTTTATATGAAGCCACTACACCGTATTCCCAAAGGCTCTATTGCTTGGTGCTCTCGCCAGCAATCCTGAGTGGCTTGCTTGGTGCTCTGACCAGAGGTCCTGAACGAAAGCTCCCACGTGACCTCCCTGATCTTATTTTTGAGTTTTGTTATTCTCACAGATATGCATTGTATACTGAATCCTCCAAGAACTTGTATTTTAGACTCATTATACTGGAAAAATTAGTGAATGTTATGGGAAGGAGAGTGTGCATTCTTGACTTGGAACAAGAACTTCAATTAAAGTAGGATCTACATTTTCCATACAATAAATCTCCTTCCAGGGGCTCCACGAAATTTGCACTTAAATGAAGTGGACACACTTCTTCCAAGCAGGTATATGATTAATACGGTAGAGAAATAATCTTGAAAAGTCTCATCACTTAAGAAACACGTTTAGAAATTTTGCAACTATAACAGCCTGAAATAAAAAGCATCAGAAATTTACCCCATTCCAAGTGCACCTGGAAACATTTCCTCCATACGATGACACTACCATGCTTAGAAACCGGGGCAGTAGAAAAATTAACTTCACAATCCTAACAAATCCCTCCAATTCACATCTATTTCTTTGACTGACTTTCTATCACCACGTTGCCTCCAAAGTTAAACCCCCAAATAAGCCTTCATCATGCTTCATTGTCATGTAAACTAACAGAAACAAGGAACCTTTGCTGAGAATCTGTGGGTACAGTCCTGCTTGCTTATGTCTTCTCTCCAGTACCATCGTCTCACCCCTGGAGTTCTCTCAGGAACACTGAGGCAGTTCAGGTATGCGCCTTTTCGCTTTTGTGTATTTTCTTTTGAAAAATATTATAAGCAACAAGAAGAATGGGAGGGGGACCCTAAAAGTGAAATTAAAAGACAAAAAGAAATGACAAATATCACACTGTAAATAATGCTTGACAAAATGTGAGAAAGGCAAGGAATGCGGCTAAGGTATCACAGCAAAAGACCGAAAACATCTGCGGGAAATATGCCCAGTCCAGTGACCTGAAAGAGAAAAATTAGGATATGAATTGGGGGGAAAAGACAACCTGTAAAGTGCTGCAGAAACTCACAGAAGAGAGACCATGAAACTGTGAGCAAAATATTCCCAAGAGTGAATGCATCACCTGATATATTACTTTTACATTGCTGTGATCCAGATATCTAAGAAAAACAACATACAAATCATATCTACTGAAGACCTTTTAGGTCTTTAACTGCGAGACCTTACCCACATTTCTTGCCCTTTCTCACACTTTGCTGTGCATTATTTACAATGCAAGGTAACTATCTAGCTCAGTGTTTTGTAAGGGTTCAACTTATCATGGTCACTTGAGCCATGTACTTGGGCAGGATATCAAGGTAGTAGTGACATACTGGGAGAGAGAAAGTTCACTTTATGGTTGACTAGGAAGTAGAGAATAAGCAAATCGCAGCCAGAAATGATACACCCCCAAGGATCCACTCTCAATGACCTACATCCACTCTCAATGACCTACATCCTACTGCTCAGCTTGCAAGAGTTTTCATATCCTCCCAAAGTAGCACTACCATCTGGGAACCAAGTATTCAAATCATGAGCCAATGGGGACATAATGGATTCCAACTGTAACACCTGGGTAGAAAAACTTGTTCTGTGGAAACTGTGTTCTATAAAAGTTGGGAAATCTTGAGCTTAATTACAAAAGCTAAGTTGGAAGCAGAGAGTAAGTAGAGGCATGGGTCTGTTGCAGAAAGAAAATCAGGAATCTTTGAGCAGTCCAGTTGGATAGGTACCCTCACTCTTTCTATAACCCACAGGAGTTCCCTGAAACAGTCCAAGTAAACTGAATTCGTTGTATTATAAGAAAAAAAAATGCACCCACCATATATCAAGAAAACCAGTAAAAATCAGCAATACAATATTCCTACAGAAATTCAAAGCCATTTGGAAAATACCACCATAAAACTGGAAAAAATACATATAACCTGGTATTGCAATCTAACTTTTAATATATTTATAAAGTAGCTATAAGTCATAGGATAAAACTACAAAGCAAAACCATAGAATCTCAGGTGAGCTATAACCAAAATACAAGTATATAAAACAGAAATTGTCAAAATTTTAAAAAAGGAAATAGAAGAAGAAAAAGAGCCATTCATAAATAATGTAAAATACAAGGGGCATAATGGAAATGAGGAAGGCCACTGAAAACATACATCTTCAAAACACATTAGGATAAAACTGAAATAAAAGGTCAATTGTTAGGATTTAAATATGAAGTCTCTCCACTGGCTGAACATTTAGTTCCCAGCTGGTGACACTATTTCAGGATGGTCTAGAAACACTGGAGATGGGACTTAGCTAGAGGAAGTAGATGACTGTAGGCACATCCCTGGCGATGAGTATCATACCCCTGGCCTTTCCTGTCATTCTCTGATTCCAGTTCACAGTAAGCAAGAGCTCCCATCTTACACCTCAATTGTCATGTCGTCCTACCCAAGAGCAAAGGACCAAACAGCCATGATGAGTTTGGGAGCCAAAGTAAATCCTCCATTCATTATTATATAATCAGTCACTGCCATACAGAAGTAGCAAACACACAAAGTATACTAACACAAAATACACAAAGGCAAACAGAGATTCAGCTACTTGCAGTTGGAGTCTCAATGAAGAGAAAACTGAAGGGATAAGAGTCCACCATGGTGGGGAGATGTAAATGTTAGCAAATAAAGAAAATGCCCTAAGATATAATTCAAGAAAACTGCCCAACACAAGAGAAAGCTTGAGTTCATATATGAAAGGACACACTGTATACTCAGAGGAATCATGCTAGAATAGTCATCACTAAAATATAGCAATAAATTATCACATCTCAAAACCATAAAAGAAAATGGAAAAGGGATCGTTGGAGATGTCAGGGGAGGTAAAGGAGAAAGAGGAAGAGAAGAAGGAAATGAAATGTTAAAATCCGGGGGGCTGGAGAAATGGTTCAGCAGGGGGCTGGAGAGATGGTTCAGCAGGGGG